>CM023485.1:77479269-77766566 GCA_013339685.2 Hyalomma asiaticum | reverse complement strand
TTCGCCGGGAGGCATGCTTGCTGACTCGAGGTGGCGTCCACTGCGAAGCTCCGTCGTTTGAATAGTTACCCAGCACTTCCACCAAAATGTTGCGTTGGCAAAAGAACTGGGAAACTACAGCAAATTTATTGAGATTGACAAGCAGAGAGCCGAACGACAGTCAATGTGTGCTCGTCGTCGTCCTCATCTTTTCTCTCCCAACGGACACCACCGAGCATAGGTTCCACTGCAGTTACAGGAAGTTGAGTGTGCTCTCGCGTCATGTAACAATATTGTTTAGCCCATTGTGTTACCGGTGCAAGGACGCGGTCAACGTTTTGAAATCGAGTTGTGAAATACCCGGGAGAAAAATTATGGTGTCGTCCGCATATGCCTGGATGTGTGCCTGATGGGGAAGGTTGAGGTGGAGTAATGAATGGATAATGACATTCCAGAGTAGCGGGCTTATGGGAGAGCCCTGTGGGCCGCCCACCGTCGAATAGGCTGTTTCTTTACCTGCATTAAAAGGAAACGTGATGACTCTGTTAGTTAAGAATGATTTTAGGAGATGATATAGGTTAGTTGGACAGCGGTGCTTCCTGAAAAAATTAAGCACTGCTACATGCCAAACACTGTCAAATTCTCCGGTGAAGTCAATTGATATTAGAAGGACAGGTAACTTGCGGGCCTTGTAATACTCTAACTTTTGCCGTAGTTGATAGAGGGCCAGTACTGCGCTGCGTGCTTTTGTAAATCCAAATTCGTTTTCATGAATGAGATTATTAGAATACAGGAAGTGATACAAACGAGAATTGAGAAGTCGCCGTAGCACTTTACCTATAATAGAATTCATTACGATGGGGTGGTATAAATTAGGTTTGTGGGTGGGGGGGGGGGGCTCCCGGATTTAAGAATGAATATTATCTTTCCCGTGCGCCATGCTGTTGGGAAATGACTGAGCCTAAGGGGTGTTAAAGATAAAATGATAGAACTGGGGATGATACTGGTAGAATAGTTTGACGAATGTGCCCGTCAGATTGTCTAAGCCTGGAGCCGCCTGTGTATTAATTAATGCAATAGCGGGGGCAATTTCATTGTTAGTGAAGGGAACGTCGACATTATGCCAGGGGTACGACGAGTTACAAATTCGACGCATATGTTGATGGATTGGGCTGTCAGTTGAGTCGTTATCTTGGGCACTTAAGGTGTCTAATAATAACCGAGCGGATTCCTTAACTGATTGTGTTGATGATACCGTGTGGTAATTCTAAAGGGGGTAAATGCGTTGCGTTGTGATGTTTGTTAAAATAGATTTTGTAAGGGTTCCCGTACAGGTGCTTTTTGGTTGCAGATGTGTATAAGTTCTTGTCAAAATCGTCCTTTGCCTTGCGGATATGAGCTTTGTACTGCTGAAAAGCGACGGCATATTCTTTTTGGTAAAGATCGCGTAGGAAGGGAATCGATGCGCGCTGTTTCCTCCGTCGGAGAGCTCGGAGGCGTTTGCGTTCCGTGTCAAGTTCAGGGGCCCACCATGCATTGCCTGTTGCTTTACGTGGTTGTACTTTTCGAGCGTAGCGCTTTTCTAGAGTTTCGTATATGTCGTAAAACTTGGCAATGATTAAATCTAGCGTCTCAGGGCGACTAACATGACATTGAATTACCTTATCAAACCAATACATAGTTCGAAACAACTTAATGAGCATACAGACAGTGTTAAGTTGTTTCTAACAAATAAAGAACGATCCCTTGACCCCTACCCTTTCGTAAATCCATAGTTCGTAGTTCAGTCAAAATTTGAAGGCGAGCATAATTAGTAAGTTCTTTACGTTCTTGCAAGCGGAGGTCAGCAAAGGAAAATGAGATATAGTTGTGCTCTGATAAAGTTGATTTGTCCAGCACTTCCCAGGAATAACCATGGCGTACGATCGTTTGAGAACCTATCGTGAGGTCAATCCAAGTTTCGGCATAAGCGGTTTGAAAGTGGGTAGGGATGAAGGATTATTGAACACTGTCAGATTTTTTGATATTAGGAAACTGGCTAGCTGGGATCCTCGTAGGTCGGACGGGCCAGGTCCCCACATGGGATGTTTAGCGTTAAAATCGCCTGCAATAATGAACTGGCTGTCTGTGCATATTGATAAACATGTCTGAAGCTCGTCAAGCAGAAGGTCGAGGGGCCTGCGAGGAGGGGCATATATTGCAATTGATGTGAATGAGTGATGACGGTTTTGACATTTTACCATGACGGTGTGTTCTGATAGGTGAATAGGAAAGAAGTCGTAGGTGTCTGTTTGTGTTAGCAGCATGACGCATGGATTTATGGCAGAGTGAAAGTTTTTAATGGAGTGTGGTATGTTTTGTATGGTACCGCCGCGTATATGAGGATCGGACACAAATGCGAAGTCATAGTTTTCGGTGAGCATTGTATCTACAAGAAGTTTGGTTGTAGCACATGTATGGTCTAGATTAGCCTGGATGAATGTTAAAGGTTTAGGGTAAGCCATCTCGGAGCGGGTATAAAGGAGATAAGTTAATACCTGTGGGCGTTAGAGCTAGCGTGTCCAGTGTAACCCGAGTGCAAGTGCTGGAGTGTTTGCGTGACTGTGTGGTGTTATGTAAGGAATGGTGAAATGAATAATGGTATAACAACACATTGCCTGACGGGTTCAGGACGCACATCATCGTGAGTGCGATCAGACGAGGGGGCGCAACAGCCCGCAGTGTAGCGTTTGAGGCAGAATAGTAAATGGCAGGTCAAGAATAGTACGAGACGTGTGTGAATTTCTGAACGGATAGTTATGTGCGAGCCGTTGCGCCCCCCGTTTCGCTCTAGCACTCCTATTTTAGCCATAATCTGTCCGAGCCATAAGGCGGGCCACCCTTTCTTGTAGAATGGGGCAGGAAGAGTGTCCGACAGAATGCGTGCTTTGTCTTGCCTGTTTTTTTGCACTTGTTGCATGCATCCTGCGGATCCCCCGCCCCCACCGCCCACTGCTCCCCGGCATGGTTTGCAGAACACCTTGTGCATGTGAGTTTATCCGGCTGGCCTGATACTGGGCAGGATCTGCGTGTGTTACCATAGCTGGCGCAGTAGCTGCACACCAGTATGTGGAGGTCCTCAGACACGCGTACCGTTGTCCATCCAATCATTATCCGTCCCCGTGCTGTCAGTGCTCGATATACGCAGAATTATCAACCTCAAGTACATGGGTAATGTTTCCGGATCGCTCACGGTAGGATGCGACGACAGGGTTGAGGTTTATTCCGTCATTTCTTTGGTTGATGCATTGAACCAATGTCGTGGCTGCAACGTCTGGGTCCACGCCTGTAAATTTAACTCTGGGCCTGCGTTTTTGCGGCACCAGAATGGAAGTAGAGGTGCTTGTTAACGTGTTTTTCTCAATTGCCGTCTTGAAGTTCTTGAGTGTTGCTTCATGATTCGTGAGGACTGTGAGGCCGTAATTTGTCTGGCGTAGAACTAATGGACCTATTTTTTCGTTCGTTGGATCAATGTTTGTTTTGATTAACTCGATTAAATCATTTGCCGGTGATGTGGAATGGACGAGAGGAGTCAGAAACATAAGATGGGCATGTTCTTGCCGGATATGTGGCAAGGGCTGGGCGTCAAAACCTGAGGGTTGAGCCTCTTGTGGTGGTGCTGCTGGGCAGTCTGGCCCCCGCGAGGCCATTTGTTGACCAGGATGCTGCTGCCCGCCAGCCAAAACAGAAGCATAGGACGGCGCAGGACCAGCGTCGGTAGGAGGCATCAGGGTGGGCCTGTATGGGGGTGCGGCACTAAACCTTGTAAGTTGGTGCCTGAGTGCGTCCACTCGTCCCGACTGCCTAGCTGCCACAGCTCGAATGTCTGCACATTCTTGTAGAATGTTACGTAGGTGTGCGATGATTTTCGAACACTGTTGGATAGCTTGCAGGCTGGATCAAAAAGTAGGTCGATTATATCCTTTTGGTGTGCAATGGCGCGATGTGTGTGTGTGTGTGTGTGTGTGTGTGTGTGATTTTCGTGCTGACGCCCTTTTGCCTGGCTCATGTTGACGTTAAAGGGGCGCCGCGCCGCCGAGTGCGATATGCTTGACATAAGTACACAAAATTTTTCTTCGCACTGCTTTCACCTGTTGGATAAAAATTGGGTGCATTCGAATGTTTCGAATATTCGCCGGATACGCAATTGGTATTCGTACTGGATTGAAAAAATGAGGAGTTAAAAATTTTCGAATATCCGTGGTTATTCGAATGATCGCGAGGGTTTACCTACGTTATATCAAGTGAACTTGCAGAAAATGACTCATATTCCGCGTTCATGGTAGGTGCAGAGCAAGGAGGTTTTAAGAAAAAAAAACTGGTGGAGCGGGGATTCTGCGCTAAAGGTGAAGCCAGCGGCTGCCATGTTACCATACGATTATCACCTAGCAGGGAAAAAAGCGTTTTCCTCAGGTTCCTAAACCTTTAGGGCGGTCAGTTTTGCTAGAGAGCTATTGCTTGGTGCGCCCGTCTGTACTACTGATTTTGGTAGATACTTGAACGTTGCGACACTCTGCTTGCAAGGCTATTCGAATGGTACTCGACAAACGCTAATATTTTAATTCAAAAAAACACGCTTCTACATTCGAGCCGGTCACAAATTTACAATAGCAGATCAAGAGCGCTTGGACTGGTACTGCAGGGTTACTGGCTAGTTTGGCAAGTGCTTGGGGCTCAAGTATAGGCAAACGCAGGCTTCACCCGTCGCGGTATAGGGTTCGGTGGGTGTTGCCCCTCCATAAATTTTTCTTTTTAAACCTCCTTGTTGCCGAGGTCAGCGGCCCGTGCGAGTAAGCATCGCTGAGGCACGGACGCGTCATGGCGGTCTAGGATGAGAGAACCAGTACGTGCTATTCGTCGCTGCTAACATGCGAAATCACTATAAGCGTATCTTCCACTACGTAGTCGGCAGTGATCATGGGAACATGCTGGTGTACTGCGAGCCTTTATAACAGGCAGCCAGTTAGCCCTACTGTCGCTTCTGCAGCCGCGTCTTTGAGCATGTCATCCCTCAGATTGCACTCGTGGTCCGTGCAGGTTCATGCCTTGCAGCTCACAGCTTTGTCGGAGTCTTTCGCCAGGCTCACCGGACGCACTTTCTTGCTAGGGGTGTGCGAAAGTCAGAATTTTCGAATGTGAATATCCGGCCTCGAATGTGACGTATTATATCGAATATCAAAACACAGATGTGCCTTACCTAATGATGCTTCATGTCATACACAGCTTTGTTAAGAGGACACACTAATAAAATGAAACCGTCAAGAAGAGCTTCGTTTTTGCGTCATACTCTGCGTTGAATATTAATATTATAACCATACCTTTTCTCGTAATAAAGTGCCAGGACAAATTGTATTGCTACTGTATAGGAACACACTGCATGGACAAGCTTTTAAGATTGCGGAGTTATTGATAAAATATGACAACGTGAGGGAACAAGGATATAAGATGGTAGAGACTATCAATATCACGAAGGCATTCCAATTGTTGCACGTGGGTCAAGCCGCTGTAATTGCATACCGAGGGAGTTCGGCTTGGCAACCTGCGCCGCGAAGCGCATTGAATCGCTGGCACTGAATGACAATAAAATATACGTCGCACTGTAACTGCATGCCGTTGAAGAGCCGCCATTGGAAATGACAAATGAAACGTCAGCATACTGGGCCTTACAGCCTCGGTGATGCGAAGCAACATTAAGATAGACTCGGAAGCAATATATTTGTAACTTGTTGGGGTAGTAACAAAAATGTGGGCATCTCGAACTAGGGGCGCAAGGGTAGGTCACAGCGGAGTTGGTGGGCTTCCCCTACTCCTTTCCCCATCCTTACCCTCACATCCGTTTCCCACCTACTTGCTATACCATACCATACACGGGCAAGCTATGTCTTACCCTATTCCTTCCTCATTTCTCTTCTCCTTGTTCTAATATCACTTCTCACCCCCACGTCCTTTTTCCACTCCCTTGTTATACTGCGACGCTGGCACAAAGGGTTCGTGTCGACCAGCCATATATATTTAACATTCAATTCGTTACCCGGGCGTTATCGCGTGGGTACCCGGATGTTGTCATTTGAAAGCCCAGAGCCAGGCACAAGGTCGCTGGAAGGATGCCGACAACAATAGCTAAAAGCATTCCGTGCCTACTACTATTACTTCTGCGCAATCAGCTTCCCACACAATCAATCATTCCTCAGTAGTCGGTATGAGGCCCTCACCTGTTTCTCATGCAGTGGAAGGATGTAACGTATAGTGAAACGATGTACCAAGGAGGCGATGTACCAACCGTGATATATTTTAAAGCGATGTGTTAAGCAGGTGCGTTGAAACACTTGGCGCTTTTCCGTCAAGAATAATGATTTCGTAAACAAATTTCTTGCGAGGCAGCCCGCTGAAATGGTCGGCGTATCTTTTTGCGATGTTGGCGTAGTATCGAGTCGCACTTCAATCATATGAGGGTGAAAAGACTAGTTAAGAAACACTTCATCAATGAGAACTGCAGCGATTCTGTCTTGTGCCATAAGTAGTGGCACAAGACAGAATCGCACCAGAGACCACTGGTACGATCTCTTACATAGACGGATTTAGCGACCACAAGCTCCTCAACTTCCAGATGAATCTACCTGTAGCTTTTACAGGCCCGGTGACTAAAACTATCCGGGATTATAACCGTGGTAATTATGATCAATTCAACACGGAACTAGAAGTCTTTTATCGTGACGTTTTTCTGCCGTCGTTTGCCTCACTGACTGTGAACGATAACTGGAATCGTTTTAAACAAAAAATATCAGAGTTAGTTGAGAAGTTCGTGCCACTAATCTCTATATCCAATGATAAAAGTAACCCTTGGTTTACTAAACAGCTTCGAACTTTACGAAATAAAAAGAAACGCTCCTATAATTCCGCGAAACGCAATGATTCTTTGCCCTACTGGGATAAATACAAGGTATGCTTACAAGATTACTGTAAAGCTTTAGGCGCAGCAAAGAAAAAATATTATTCGCAGGACCTGCCCTCACTTATAAATATAATCCAAAAAAATTCTGGCAAATAATTTCTCCGCACAATCAGTGCCGTAGCCAGAAATTTTTTTAGGGGGGGGGGGGAGGGGCTCGGAATTTTCGACGGCCAGGAGGGAGGGAGAGTCGGAGCCTCACTGTGTGTCATATATATATATATATATATATATATATATATATATATATATGCATCGTTCATCTTTGTTCTTCGCGAGGCTCGGCCAAATGCAGGCTTCGAGACAACAGCTATGCTCCTGCCTTACTATATATATATATATATTAGAAATAACTTAATGAGCAAACAGACAATGAAGCCCAGGAAAGCATTGGGGAAGTTACTTGTGGTATTGTAATTGTGGAGAAAGTAGAAAGGAATTAAAGTGGACGAAAAGACAAACCTGCCTTCGGTGCGAACCGAACCCACGACCTTCGGATGTCGCGTCCGATGCTCTACCAACTGAGCTACGAAGGCGGTCGTCCCCCCGTCCACTTTATTTTATACTTATGTACGTATTATCCTGGGAGTGTTAGGCAGCGCCACTCGCGGCCAAGGCGGCGTGTGTAGAACACACTTTCTTACCAGGAGCCGTCACGTAGAACGTGAATTTAGATGAGATGGCTGCTGCCCAATAAGCCCTCGCATGGCACCTAAGGCAACAAGTCTGCCACAACGAGGCCCAAACTATGAAATAACGAAAGGGAAGGGGTCAAGGGCACGTTCTTTATTTGTTAGAAACAACTTAATGAGTAAACAGACAATGAAGCCCAGGAAAGTATAGGGGAAGTTACTTGTGGTATTCTAATTGTGGAGAAAGTAGAAATGAATTAAAGTGGACGAAAAGACAAACCTGCCTTCGGTGCGAACCGAACCCACGACCTTCGGATGTCGCGTCCGATGCTCTACCGACTGAGCTACGAAGGCGGTCGTCCCCCCGTCCATATTATTTTGTATTTATGTAAGTATTATCCTGGGAGTGTTAGGCAGCGCCACTCGTGGCCAAGGCGGCGTGTGTAGAACACACTTTCTTACCAGGAGCCGTCACGTAGAACGTGAATTTAGATGAGATGGCTGCTGCCCAATAAGCCCTCGCATGCTACCTAAGACACCAAGTCTGCCGCAACGAGGCCCAAGCTATGAAATAACGAAAGGGTAGGGGTCAAGAGCACGTTCTTTATTTGTTAGAAACAACCTAATGTGTAAACAGACAATGAAGCCCAGGAAAGTATAGGGGAAGTTACTTGTGGTATTGTAATTGTGAAGAAAGTAGAAAGGAATTAAAGTGGACGAAAAGACAAACCTGCCTTCGGTGGGAACAGAACCCACGACGTACATAAATACAAAATACAAATATATATATATACTCTTTCGCAACGAAAACATGCACGTGGTGCATTTCCGCGGACCGTCGCCCAATGAGTATAGATTTGGACAGCATCTGCGGCCTACTTCAGCCTTCAATTGTCAACTGAGCGCCGAAATAACGATGCTCTAGCACATTCAAAACTTTCACAGACGGCAATGCATCGACGAAATATATTAGAAAGACATTTATTTCCCCGCCACTGCGATGACTGGTCACTTGCGCACGCTACTACTTTGATGATAATTTCAAAATAAAGTATAATGATCGATGCACTGTCGGCAGGAAAGGTTTGCGGGATCTCGAGTGCGTGGCCGAGCGACGAAAAACTGCATTGCCGCGCCCTCTACCGCAAGCGCGCCCGATGACGAGGCTTGCGGAAGTTGTTTTCCAACCACCTTTTGCGAATGCCTGTCCTTGCTCGCTTATCAGCATGACTCATCGCTCGCTTCCCCATAATGCCGGAGTGGCGCGCTCCTGAGACTGACAGAAACAACTGATGCGCCGGGCGGTTATTGCCGCAAGGCGCCTGTTGTGGCGCAATCTTGTACGCGTCCAAAATATGGACGGAGGCGGTCCGTCCATTTAGGTGCACGCGATTGGTCAATGTGAGCCGTGACGACATGCGTGACGTTGATTGTCACGTGAGTGGTGACGTTTGCAAGCTGTCAATCATTCCGTGTCGTCTGCTAATGGACGAACTCGAATGAACGGACGCCGAGAGCGTCCATCCGCACGAACGGATATCTAAACGGCTACCGGACGGCTTGGATTGGATTGAAACGTAACAATTTGAGACCGTTTGCCTCGTTTGTTGAGAAAATGGCGTTGCCTTTCTCTCGCGTGCCTTTTCGTGTCGCCTGTGCGGCTGCTGCAGACGCGCAGAGATGACGACTCGAGGTAGATGATGCATTTGGAGAGTTGACTTATGAAGAGCAGCGTTTTCGACTGTCCAAGCGAACAGTGCGTAGCTTGTGCGACGAACTTGACCCCTTCATTGGATGCCACCGAGCTACAGTGTAACCGAGCCAGTGGCCTTTCCACAGCGAGGAAGGTGTGTGCACTGCGATTCTCTGCCACAGGGAGCTTCCAGAGTAGCGTTGGTCGCGAGGAGCATATAGGCATGGCGCAGTCGGCCGTGATAACACCTACGAGGTGACGGAGGCCATCATCATATCCGTCGCTGCCCGGGCCGCCCGGCGAAAGTTGGTGGACTTTCCGCCGACACCGTGGCTGCCGAGGATGAGGCGAAGGCGGCGTTTGCGCTACTCGGCAACATCCCAGGCGTGCTAGCGTGCGTCAACGGCACGTTGGTTGCTATTCGGAAGCCGCAAGGACTCGGCATAGGGGACACAGCAAGCATCTTGTCGAGGAAGGGTTATTACACCCTCAACATGATGGTTGTAAGTACCGTTGGAATGTTTCACTTCAAACCTCAGTCGCCATTTGTACTCACTCATCGTAGCAATTGTTCAGTTTACTGCCCAATCTGGCGTGCGTAGCGATTGAAAGAGGGCATGCGGGTAACTTTTTACGAGCTTGTTGAAATCTGACAAGTGCACGGTAACGATGATTAACATGTGTTTTAGTGCATGTGCATTTGCCGTCCCAAAATTGTTTTTGTTCTGGCCTGCATACGTAATCGGGTAGTGAATTTTGGAGGTATTAAGGAATGTGGGATGCAGTCGTAGTAGAAATCGATACACAACCAGGAAGACACCATGAAGTATTTTGAACACGAAGGTACTCACAACTATTGCGCGCGCAATAGCTGACCCCAAGTTTTCAGTTGGCGATATATATATATATATATATATATATATATATATATATATATATATATATATATATATATATATATTTGTGGGGGAACCGTAGGCGTGCGCACCGGGGGGCGGTCACAATTTAAACCACCCCCTTTAATGCAGAAGGCTGTACACGCCTTTGCTTGAAGCAGTGTAGCTGTAACATTGTCCCATCATACATGTTTTTTTTTTCTGTATATAAACGGGATTAAGTGCTTTTGACCATATGTGGTACTCTATTTTTTATTATTCATATTTGCAGGTGTGAATTTACATTTTTGAAACCTGTATGAACCCTGGGCTATCATTTTCTTTTAACAGAAAACTCGGGATACTCCCTCGAGCCATGGTTGCTTATGCCAGCACTTGGGGATCCTGACGCCAGCACCTCCAAAGGCCAGTGGGGAAGCACAGGTCCATGCGCAGTTTTGTGGAGCGACATATTGGAGTGCTGAAGAACAAGTTTCGCTGCTTGCAGCGCGTTCGAACCATGCTCTACAGCCCCGAGCAGTGCAGATCATTTATGCGTGCACTGCTCCTCCACAGCATTGCCTAGGACTCGGGCGACTGGACATTGGAAGAGCTTTGCAGGGGAGTCCCACCAGCTGAGCAGTCAGGGGACGAACAGGTGCTGGAACCGTGAGACATGCTCCTCAGAGGAACGCAGCAGCGCAGTGCTGTTGTGAACCTTTTTTTTTAAGTACACAGGAATGGTGAGTTTTCATAAAGCATACATAACTTATATGCATTGTAGCACAGTTAGGCAATAGCAGCTCAGTACGTAGAGTGCAAAAATACATATACAGATCAAGTGTACCTACATATAGGTTGTCCATGTTTCCAAAGCAAAACATCTGACAGGTTATAACTGAAACAAAAATCAATGAAACTTACACAAGGAATTCTTTTAAAAGAGAATGGCTGAGTCATGGGCTCAGAAACAAGTGTACTGCCCTGCCAACAAGAGTCTCGAAGGATGCTGTTCCTTTGTATTATTAATGATTAAGCAGTTTTAAGGCACTGTGCCATGCCGCTTTTTCTATGAGGATTTGCTGCTGCTCCCTAGGTACTTGTGTGTAATGTGCACATCATCAAACACCTCTTTCCTAGTGAAACATTACAAATACGATGCCACAGCAGCTGGCATATGTTGTGTAGATCCTGTGACATGGCACTTGCTGTACATGTAGACACAGCGGTTGTTACCTACTGCTCAGGACAATGCACTGAACATTGGTTTGTATTGCTGAAGCCTGTGGTTACATTACTGAGGAATTGGCACAAAGTACTCCTTTCCTAGTTCAGCATGAAACAGTGATGGCAACGTGAAAGTACAGCTTTTTCTTCAAATGTCACATGAAATGTGGAATGTAGACATCCGTTCACCCACAGACTTCATGGAAGCAGTATGTATGATTGAAACTGTCCACTCACGGTCACCATCAGTAAAATGTTTGCACAATTCTCATAAACAGAACAGAATGATTGCAACTGCTGCGTCCTTTTAACTCGGACACGCAGTATAAACTGGTGGGAACCAGGCAATATGCTTGCTAGCCACCTCGCATGAACATGCAGATGAGGCGAGCAAACACATCATCATAAAAGCAGTTCGAAAACGCGAAGTAAATCTTTAAAGCTCAGCACTGCAATAAGATTAGTCATCACATCGTGGCCAAATGAGTAGACGTAAGTTAACGGTAAAGCACAAAAATACAAAAATCAACTTTGTCACACACTATGATAACTGTATGATGAACCTTGAACGTCTCACTACATGTAGCAAACCACGCGATAACATTGTAGCGTCAACATCACACCATTCATTTTCACCACGGCACCTAAAACTTGCAGTCTCACTTGAGTGACTTTGCAAGAAAGTATGAGCTTGACAAGTGTGTGCATTCCCTTGTAATTGTAATGAATCGCTGACTGGAAGCATTTCTTTCTCTGCTGCAACTGCAGTGCAGTGCTTAAAACACTATTTGCGAAACGTGGAGTGCGCTTTGCTGCTGTGTTGAAACATAAATTACATACAACATGAATAATTCGCTCTGCAGTCGAAAAACACCCAGAACGTACCACACTTGAAATTTATTCCAGGAATAACCCACTTAGAACAAAGACTATACGAAACAAACACTGGCGTGGTACAGTGATGATGACCATTTTAATTTGTGAAAGTACGGCACTTGAAGAGCAACTAGTTTGGTATATGAAAGTGTGATGCTCCTAAAAAAAGACCAGCTTTCACTTAGTAGAAATGAAACCATCACGCTACTAAAACGTGCCTATACTACATGGTAATGTTTCATAATGTGGAGTGACCTACAAAACATAGAAAAACTACAAATACCACAGTAAAGAAATCCGTATACAGAAAGTGCAACTATTTGTAATGATTGCAGTGTGATTGACTAGTTGCCTGACAATTATTCAAATAAAAATGAAACAACAAGCTGGTCTTGCAGCAGGGTTACCATAAATGAAAAAAAAAAAGACTACACAAACTGGGGGACACCTTCAGTTGGAACATCCTCTTGTATTGCTGATAGTCCTCATACAATGAAACAATCAAACTGAAATTGAACAATCAATAAATTCATAAAATTAAAATGAAATTATAAAATAAACTAAACGAAGTGAACTAACAAAAGACAATGAACAATAAATGAAAGGCAAAACTGAAACTAATTAGTTTCTTTCTTGCTGCAGTGCCATGGTCTGCGCCAAGGAGTGCAGCTCACTCATGATGCCCTCCTGAGCCGCCGCCCTCTCTCTGGCTGCTGCCTCTTTGTGCGCCAAGACAACGATGCTGCTCATCAACTGGACGATTCTTCGAAGAATCTGAAATGAAGAATCATGGTGGAGTCGCGCGAGTCTGATTCCTCGCAACTGGCTGGCAACTGCAAGCTACTGTTGTCAAGAATCACAACATGCACAACAATTTCCTCTCTCATGAGGAGCCACTGGCCCGACTGCATCCATTGGTGGTGTCAAGCGTCGTGTACAAGCTATGCGGTCTTCGTTTGGACAGACAAAAACCTGCTGAAACTACTCTTCAGACATCTGTTCAAATGCATCTCTTACCTCCAAACAGCCCTTTTCAGGGCTAACCAATTTTTTGCCCGGCTTTTGCTCTTTGCCCAGCCATGGTACCGTCCCTGAAAATATAGCACAGTTCTTATTTACGTTCTGAGTTCGTTTGTTCTTTTATTTGTAATTGAGTTACGATAACAGAGCATGAAAAATATTTATATTCTTGATGTGAAGTGACACCGACGGTTATACCAACCCGGTGCATCTCTTCGCTGTGAGCAATGCTGTGGGTGCACTGCGAGGACATGGCCAACAGAGTGTCAACTCGTCGTGACCACGATCTATGTCGTGGCCGCACAGGGCGTCGAAACACTGAAAGCATACACATTTTCTATAGTCAGTTCAATGAAATACACGAGAGTTCATTTTATCAAATAGCTTGCTTATCAGTAATTTACCAGGTACAGTGGCCACCCCCTGCGTGCCCGCTGCTTTGCAAGGTTGATCCTGTACCACTGTAGTTAGAGGAAAAGAGCAAATGCAATAATACTTTATGGACCTGCACACGCATTAAACAAAATTTAAAACAGGCGTTGCGCTGGTGCTTGTGTCACTGTGCTTGGGCCCACAGCCTCTTCGGTCTCAACCTCTTGTGCTGCCGAGGGAACGCCAGCCTGTTGGAAAGTATCGTAAGCATACCCCTTGGCTATGTGGCTATTCGTTGCGCTGGCTGTGCAATGAGCTTTCGTAGTACACATATTCGGAATTCTACATTTAGTGAGCACTTAATGATCCCTTAATTATTTGTCTTTGTGCACTCGCCTGTGGCCATTTTATTTTTGTGATGACCGATTCCCATTATTTATTTCGTTATTTCTGTACAAGAACACAAAATCGAGCAAAGCCCAAAGGCTAGAAGCCTCGCAATAGGCCTTTGCTCCAATTGCAGTGAGGCACACAGGCAATCAAAGCACTATGTAAATACGAATAATAATAAGAAATAAATGAAAAACATACATAATGTAACGCATGTAATAACAATAAAGCATCATTTGTAACATAAATATGAGCTACAACACTCGCAACGTTAAACATACTAATAACGCTGCATGTGCTCATCGCCATACATAAAGCAAAGAAGACTAGATACAGTTAGGAATAATCGCACGGTGCAGTATTCGCATCAGGAAAAAAAACATGACATTCAACATCCAGGTGGACAAACAGGAAACATGGCAAAGGGACTTCGATGGTATTTTCAATCAGTACCATCCTAACGATTTACTTGGACTGGTTCTAGAAGACTGTCGGTTTTATCTGGAAGGGTTGGGATTCGTGTTGCCGTCCGTAAATCGTTGGAATCTCTAGAATCATTCTAGCATATGCACGAAAATAGTACAGAGACCCCTCGCAAAAATCCCCATTTTCCCAAAATGATAGCCAAACTGAGATTGTACTGGATTAACCTACCATCTTTTCCATTATCTCTCTCTCCCATGCTATTTTACTGTTCACCAACCGTGTCGCGTTGCGCTAACGGTACCTCTTACAGATAATGACAAACTTTGTGGGCACCGTTCAGGCACCCAAGATTTTCCGGCGATGTGCTTACCTCTTGGTAGAGCGTACCGACCTGGAGGCCGCCAACCCGTGAGGTTCCCGTCACTCGCAGGATTCGCCCGCGGAAGCCTGGTGCGCGGCCTCCCTCAGTGCATCTGGAAACGCATATGCCAATGTCGAAGGACGAGTTGCCCATACCATTAGGTCGCTCACCTTTGAGCTTCGAGAACGGCATTGTGGCGGGCTTCGTGCACTTCTTTTTGCCACCAGTCCTGCCACTGTGCAGTAGTTTAGTAACAGGGTCCTGGGCGTTCAATCTGTCAGCTGCCACAGCCGTCGCCTGTACGCAAGGGTCAAGCCATGCTGCAGCTCGCTGGCCTTTTGGGCCAGCTCGGGATACTGCTCCATGAAAGCGAGCACTATCTCCCGCTGGCTCTGCACCATAGCGCGTTTTCCCTTGGGCATTCAAAAAGTCGCGCTGTTTGAATTTTAATACGTGTGGAGACATGCTATAGGCATTGCTTGAAACTAAGTGGTGGCTAGCGCCACCACTAAAAATCTCGCAGAACTGAGACACCACCTAGCGCTTTTTCGAAGCATTAACCGCAATAATTTGTATCTCTCGTCCCGCATTCCAAACTATACCGATAAAAAGCAACACATTCAAATTTTGCTAGACACTTGTTATAATCACAAATTTTTAAACGCGTTAGAAACACTTCTCAATCTATTATACGGTCCCCCAGCAGACGAAAAAAGTGTGACGCAGGCTGCCCCTCCGCTCATTGGCTGTTTGCTCCCCCTCGTTCTCACAAACACTGCGCGCCGCCCATTTTCTGACGTAATGGACGGACCGCCTCCGTCCAAATTTGGAACGCTTACAAGATTGCGCCGCAGAACGACGGGAAAATGTCTCGTCCTCGAGATGCACACGGAACGTCATGCGACTCCCACGTGGCATTAGTGTTTCATCGCAATATAAATGCGCGGCATCGCTGGCCATGCGCATGCGCTGCCAACATACGATGCAGGTAGGTATCCGCAACGACAAACCCTGGAAATTCCACATCGTAGAAATCTTTTTCACTACAATCGTTCCGGCACGACGGCCGCATAGCTCATGTAACGCACAGTGAACTGTTGGCCTGAGCGACGGTTTAAGCTCGTTGCTTTCCGTTGATCTTCGAGGCGTGATGACACGACGACTTGATGGCTGATAAAACCTTAACGAATCGCCTCCGTAACCGGCCCGAAAAGTAAAAAAAAAAGTTCTCTTGAGTGCCTAAATGCGTGCAATCGCAGTGCAAAGGCAGGAACGCTTTGTTTCGCTGTTTCTCGCGAGAAGCAGACCGCGCGCTATAAAAGGCGGCGTCCATAAGAAGTGAACTCAAGGGACTTGTGCAGGGGCTTGTTGGTAAGCCGACCAGCCCATACAGATGTGGTCGTATTCGCTTTCTGCATAAGCCTTAGTGTTAATGATGGTGAAATTAATTCGCAACAATATTTTCTTTAACGTACTTTACTACGCACGAAACATGACAGTGAAGCCGGGAGTACGTATATGATGGACACACGTATACGTTAAATCTGTCTTTGCTCTGCGGGGCCGTGTTCTCGTTCAACGGGACGCGATGGCAGTCTACCTGCAAGATAGTTAGGCTCAACTGCAAATATCGCTTGTTACCGCTTTTGGAGCATTCGGCCTGGCCATAGCACCGCTACTTAGCTTTGCAACGCTGTCCAAGCAAACAAATTTTGTTGAATTACGTCCGTTTCCAAAGGATTTATTTCTCTGCGAGAGCTGCTTTGCACGAACGCCTGGCTAACTCAATCTCCGGCTCGCTTCAAAGAAATCTGAAGCTGCTCGCTGAACAAGCCCGACCCTGGTACACACGGAGCAATTGCTTCGCCTTTCCTTAACAAATGTAACAGGTTGTTTTAACACGAAGGTGTTTTATGTGGTGTCCCCCAAGAAATCGCTGACGTACTTTCGTCGAGGAAGTGAATGTCAAACCCAACGCACGGTCGATAGGTAAAAGTGCCACCTGCTAGGATTTACCCAGATTACGATGACAAGAGCCGGAGGCTCTACCGATTCCACCACTGACACCTTGGTGATATAAGGAACAAACGAGCCTTATACCTTCACTGCAGCGCTTCACAATTTGCTTCTAACTAATATCGGGGGAAACCAAAGGGGCTTAGCAAGCTAAATTGCTCTTAAATAAACATCGCCTCTCTTTCACAGCACTAGCTTGGTTCGCAGAGGTGGTACCGCCTTGTAGGAATGATGGAGCGAAGCCGATAGCATCGCTGTGATGATGCGTGCCGTCAGTTAGCGCTTCCGTAGTCTTAGCGTCTCGATCGCTGCGGCGTCGTACCGGCGCGTTACTTGACGAATGTAGTAAAACAACAGCCTCTACAAGATTTTTCTTGTTTGGTCAGTCGTGCTTCGACGCGCTCTTCTCCACGAACGCGAAGGTGGTCGTCGACAAGAAAGTCATGCTACTTTTGCTGAAGCGCACAGTATATGTTCATTAAACTATCACTTGAGAACCCGTTCGGTTTCGCTAGACAGACAGACAGACAGACAGACAGACAGACAGACAGACAGACAGACAGACAGACAGACAGACAGACAGACAGACAGACAGACAGACAGACAGACAGACAGACAGACAGACAGACAGACAGACAGACAAGCATGTCGGTAGGTTTAAAGAAGGCGGCATAAAGTCTAAATATGGGGTTATGTATATTCATGCTTCTTTTTATGAAGTAGTTGAAAAAGAATACTTTCCTCAGATGTAACATTTCTTGGCGCCGTGAGCACAGAAGCGTCATCTGGACTCACCGATTAGCGAAATTTGTTTCCTCAGACTGGAAGTTAAGTAACGGGGCCTTTACTTTCAATTTCCCTTCCACCAACCCTTCTGTCCTTGGGCTCTCGAAATGTTGCTGTTGTCTCATGCCTCACTTAACTGCTCTGAACTGCATAGGAATTGTAAGGCAAAACAGCGCGACAACGACTTAGTAAGCAAAAACTGTCGTCTGACAGATGACTCAGCGTGCGAGTGGAATTACAACGCCCTCGCTGACGTGCATTCCACTTGAACGTTGCATCGTCTGTTTCGAAATGCAGTTTCTGTACGCGTTACTTTTTTTACATAGCCCCTGCATTTCAACTTTATCCTGTGTTTATTTTCTTGGGTACTTTTCACCAATCATGCTTCTCGCGGGGAACCTCACCACATGGAGACAGCCGCAGTGCTTCTCAAATTGCCGCAGTGTCTTTCTTAACAAACTTACCACTATGTTTATGTTGTTGCCTTGGCCATTTTGCAACCGCGAGAACATTTTCTTTTTTGTAATATATAAATCCAGAACGCAGCTCGCTCTTGGAACCATTGTTACCACCAAATCGCACGTATTTTAGCTCACTAACTTCGCCTATAAACTCTACGTTCTCCAGATAGGGATATGTACTTATATTTATCTATTTTTGGCAGAAGTTGGAGGGCTCGAACAGTGCATCTGCGGATGACAATTCATTTACCGGAAAGTGGCGGCGCCGTTCGTACAGTCGGTGAGTTCCTTTGCTTTGTTCCTTTATGGAGTTCCCAGTAGGAGCTCAATTAACGGCGCTTGTGTTTGCTCCGGCGCGCTCCGTTAATTAACGCAGCGTCTCTTTTTAGCCCCGTCCTTCGACTAAGCACAGAGACCTTCCCCACGCTGAGTGCTTTCGTTCTTCTTGATATTTTTCCCTGATGATTCTGTGCAGTGACGAGGACTTCTTCGCAAAACACTGGCAATGTTTTGTCTATTTCTTCTTGTACGTGGTAATATTGCAAGACACCTGTAAGAGTATAGCTGTGCCATGGACTTACACTTCAGCAAGAGATACAGAAGATATTTTCGACATCATTGACGTGTCGCCCATGTGTAATTAAGATAAATACATGACAAAGGATATGCGCATGATGAGATAAAGGAAATATGAAGAAAGTTACTTTACAATATATGCAAAGTGGGAAGAGCCGTCATGGACGAGCGTTAATTAGCGCGCTTGCTACGCACTTCGGGATGCAGCGGTTTGATTCCCACCAACTATCACGTGGTATGTCACTTTAGGTCATCATACCAACTTTGTCTGCGTAGATATACTCATTACTTCTACACTCCATTCGCAAACTGGAACACTCGGCATAATTTTCTATTATTCTAACCACTCTAGGATTATTGTAATCATACTTCCAGTGTCTATTTTGTTTGGTCCTTCGTTGACCTGGGTAGTAAGGTCAATATCAAATACCTGTGGCGTACGCCCGCATACACCGAGCAATGTGAATGCTTGCTGAATCGTGGTAAAGCTGACGGAACAGGAACGCTTCTTGAGAGAGGCTTGTGCGAGAAACGTTCTCGCAGTTTCCCCTCATGGGTTGATGTGATGGAGAAGTACTTCCAAACGGCATGTTGACATCCATCTGGGTCCATGGTCTTCGGCGTAACTGATATTTAGTCGTTCTTTGTACCTTTTAATATGCTCCAGTAACCTTTATCAGAAGTATAGTAAGAAAATCTCAAAAGCAGCCCAGGTATGCATTGTTGAAAAAAGGCTAACTTGCCAATTTTATTTGACATTATCGTGCAAACAACAAACCATGAAAGATTGTGTGACCTGTGATAAGTTCAGCAATGACTGAACAATCATATGTAGCAACAATGATGCAACAAAGAGTCTCGATTGACTAAAACAGTAACAAAGCAACAAAAAATATTGTTTAAGCAATTGCACTCTGAAATTGTAAGCACGTCCACAATACTTATAAGCATAGCGGTCCACGCAACCGTTTTATAAAGAATATCAATCACAAGAAGTACTCCAATGAGATAGCTTAGAAAGCACTAGTGAGGTTTTTAAAAGAGACAGATTTCGACAAGCGGCTGTGACAGTCATGTCGCATACTACGCAAGAGCGGCGGACTGTGACTGCCTGACTGTGTGCATGTGCTGTATTATGTACTCTTTCTCTCTCTTTCTTCCCCATCTTTCAATCTCCCCCATGCTCTTCCTGTGTGTAGGGTAACAAACATGTTTCCCTAACTGGTTAAGCTTACTGCCTTTCTCTCTACACTATTTATTTTATTATAAAAAATTGTAAGTGAAAGTTTGCTAGCAAATTCTTTCTTTTTTAGTCTCTTTTACAGAAGGGATATACGAAATCGTCATAAAAAAACTTCGAAAGCAATCTTAATGTTCACTTTGGTTTGTTGATCAGCCCTTGACCCCTAGGTTTGGCACACTATTGGTTGAATGGTGTAGACATCAGGTAAACTTCAAGTCATTTGGAAGATTCTGAAATGTCCAACGTGGGTGTGGGCCACATGTCATTTCTTTCTTTCTCTCTCTTTTTCTTTCTCTCTTTCTTTCTTTCCCTTCGCGCAATCATTCTAGTGTAGCAGTGGACTAACGCCAAGAATGTGAGTAATGGGTCGAGGGTTGGAGCGGGCTGGCTTTCACCCTATTGCGTTTCGCGACATCAAACAATGCACGCCCGCAGCCCATGACCCCTAATGTGCTTTGTACTGAAACATTGATATTCAGACATCCCTACTAAAAAGCAAATGCTATCGAGATCTTTTTCCCCGCCACGGTGATCTAGTGGCTATGGTACTCGGCTGCTGATCCTAGGGTCGCGGGATCGAATCCCGGCTGCGGCGGCTGCATTTCGATGGAGGCGAAATGTTGAGGCCCTTGTGCTGTGCGATGTCAGTTGACATTAAAGAACCCAAGTGGTCAAAATTTCCGGAGACCTCCACTACGGCGTCTTTCATAATCAGAGCTGGTTTTGGGACGTTAAACCACACATAAGAAAGAAGAAGAAGCTACCGAGATTTGATGTTACGCTGCCAATTTAGCACTGCCTCTCTGTTTGCGCTCTTACGTCTCCAAGAGTAGAAGTAACTACAGCGACCTCTGAGTCTTAAATGGACACCGAAGTGAAAACGTGAAGTGCTTTAGTATAATGACTTATATTTGAAAAATTAGATTGTTGCTAATTTCAAAATTTTAAGATACAAGAGAAATGAAATGCCACAGTTTTTGTTTTGAATTTGCGCCGTAACTCGTCACGTCAGAAGGCCGATTTGTTTTGTTTTGTTCTTGCTTTTTTATTATTCTCGACAAATTCCCTCCATCAAATATTCTAGAACTCGCAGTTTTAAGTCTCTGGCTTCCTTAAAACACAATGTATGACATTCTTAGCGAGAAATCTTAATGAACCAAGAGACCGTATGGGGCCAAGGAAAGCAGAGGGGAAATTCTGCAGTGTATTAATTATGCTATTAAATGGAACAAAATTAATGTAGTCGAAAACAACACAATAGCCATCGGTGTCGACCAAACCCACATCCTTCAGATAACACGTCCGATGGTCTACCAACTGAGCTACGGCGGTTCATTAGATTAGGTTTTCTCAAACAAATAAAAGAACCCTTGATTCATTTCCTGTCGTTATTATCGATAAATGGTTATGTAATGCCTCGCAGATGCCGTCAAAGGTCTGTGATGTCTCCTTAGGTCGGCGGTGTGGGAGAACACTCACTTACACTCACTCGCCCTTAATTTTTCCAGGCTCCGCACTCACTCACACTCGCGCTCACCTCCACTCACACTCCCTGGCACTCACTCGCACTCACCTCCACTCACACTCGCTCGCACTCACTCGCACACGCACTAACGTCTATGAAATAAGTGGGAGTTAATGCGGGTGAGTGCGCCAACCTACGGTGATGTCACTGGAACTTAAAAGTGGCGTCGCCACCCATATTTACTTCATCCGTGTTTTCTAGCTTCCCGATGGTCTCCTCCTCGCAAGGTTGGTGTATTTAGTACTTTGAAAAGCTAATCTCAGTGTTGTACGGAACGTCGTTCCTGGAACGAATTCCTTTCGGGAGGAACGAAGGAACGCCGCCGTTCCATTTAGGATTGGTGGAACTGTAACGGGAACGCGTTACATTTACAAAGGAACGGCAAAGGGAACGGCGTTCCTTCTATACACGTTCCACTTCACGATGATCGCACATACGCAGCACACCATGCAGGGCGGATAGGCTGGGCTACAACAAGCCCTCCCTGAAGTCCCCGTTTTCATGCAGCCACTATCGCTCCCTCATAGAAAATCACGCACGAAAACGCCATTCTATTGCGGTTTCGATGATTCGACTAGGGTGACGCTTCCCCTTCGACTGCGGCCGCACGACGTCAGGGTATCCCGCTACTCCTTCGCGGTGGCCGCTTACTATGGCCGCTGGACAAATAGTTTCTGGCTGTCAGCGAGCTGCACGGCCACGCGGAATGAACTGCATGCAACATCAAAGTTACTTTCGTCCCTTCCCTTATGATTCCAACGCCAGGACTCCCTCCGAGCTAAAACACTGTCAACGCGTGCTTTACTACATCGCCTCTCCCCGCATTGGTTTTGAGAACGCGGTTACGGCCATGGTTGTCCATACTTGTGAGACACTCTGTGCGTCAGTCTCTTCAAGGCATTTTGGTTGAACTGTACGCGCCGCACATTAATTTAGCGTCAGCAGCTCTATGCCCTCGGCAAAATGCAGAAACGAAAGGCTTTTCGAAAGGATATATACACGTGCTAACGCGAACGTGTGCTGAACATGCTTACGTGCGTGCGTGCGTGTTTGTAATATTGAGTGAAGATAACATCGCTCTAACTCGGACCTGGTTAATTATAGTAGGTGATGCCCAGTTTGTTTCTAATAAAAACTATGGCTTAATTGCTATCTTACTACGCTACCAAAGGGTACTATACAGGAATAACCATAGGTTTTTAACGCACCAGCACCCCGTCAACATTACTGTAGAGCCTCATTTGCTGTATACCAATTTCCTGTCAATTATGCTTGTGTGGTGTGGGTCATTTTCGGTTGGCGTCCCGTCAAATTATGCATGTAAGGCTATTTAGTTTCGTATTTATTTCCTGCACCACAACAGCATTTCACCCTTGCCTTAATGTCGGTGTGCCTACGAACTGAACAGGAAAATAATGCTTGTTCCTAATGCCATGAAGAAAAGAAAAAGAAACAGTCCCGCGTTGTTTAATTCGGTGGTAAACGCACAAGATAGAAATATTAAAATTCCTCACACGGGCATACATTCAACGCAGCTATAATGAACAAAAGTACAGTATATCACAAATACTTTAAAGCGATGAGAGCTAAGTAAGAGCAATATATCCAGAACTGCCGATTATTTTATTAAAATGCCACAAGGGCTACCAATTATGAGCAAAATCATTTATGACCGGCAATACTGACGACATCGGGGTATATTGTTCGGGTATTTGCGCGCAATGCCATGGTTCAGGCACAAACCTTTACATGCTATCCTAAGTCAAAAGGTCGATTAATAGCTTTCAGTGTCAGATGCACCGCTGTTACATGCATTGGTGCATGTGAGTAACTACCTTTTTGAATAGTGTAGGTGCAGTATCCTGGCTACGCATCTGAAGACTGAAGTGGAAAGTGCCATATGTGTCGCACTTGTAATAGACTAGTGCCAAGGTTGCAGTGGAGTTGTGCGTAGTATGTTCGGTGCTCCTTGCAAATATATGTCTTGGAGCGTTTCTTTAGATATTCCGTTGTCTCCAGCTAATATGCCGCCGGTGACGTTGAAATTCTGGAAATATGCATAGGTCGATGCGTGATTTAGTATGTTCACTTTAATCTGCCTCAGGATTAATTTTCAATTTTATAAATCAAATGTAACGTTAATGTAGCGACACGTTCCAACTTTCGAAATGTAACTGGAACGCGTTCCTTTCTGAGTAAAGGAACTTGTAACGGGAACGCGTTACAATATTGTGAAGGAACGAGGAACGAGTTTTCGTTGCTGTTTTGGAGGAACGTGTACAACACTGGCTAATCTACTAATTCGAGAAAAATGGTTCTTCCCTTTAGTGTTTCTTCCCTTTAGCGTTTCAGAGTATTTTTGCCTGAGGCTTCGGGCGGGCTAGCCATTTTTCTTTCGTGATTCGAAGCGCCGCGAAACCTAGGCATCTAATGCAAATAAGCAAGTAGCAAGAAAATGTCTCGTTACTGATGTGCGCGGAATTTTTTTAACAACTTACAAGTAACGGCATTACAAAGATTGATACTGAAAAGTCGTGTGACAGATAAGTAATATTAGGGGTACAGCTCTAATGTTCTTTCCTAAAACTGCATAACATAGGTCCATACATTTTTCCCCAGGCGCAGGCGACATTTTGCCACTGCGAGCAGGCAGCGAAACGCCGCCTGCGGCAGCTTCAGCTTCGGGCGCGCCGCCGTGTACACGTTCGAGTCCGCGTAGTCGATCCCCGTCTCGTCTCGTAGTCGAGTTCGAGTTCTCGTAGTCGTAGTTCGAGTCCCGTAGTCGAGCCCCGTCTTTACACGGCGTCAAACTACTCCCTTCTTCCTCATCTCCTACACTCGCGCAAGCTCCGCTTTCTGCACAGTATCGTGTTTCTCCGTTGTATCAAAGTGCTCCCGCAAATTTGAAGATTATTCCCTTTGCTTCGTGTGAGACAACGGACGCAAGACCATTTTATAGCACGATGTGCCTCTCTTTTTACGTTGCTATATCAATGCGACCTGAAGCGATCCTGACGTGTCTGCCTTGAGTAAAAGCTCGTTGCACAGAAAGCGCCAGTCTTCCAACCGCTTTCCGTATAGGGAACTCTACCTCTTCGCTAATAGCTTCACACACGGCGTCTACTGCAGCTCTTTACAGGGTGGCAAATTCCGGTGGCTGCTCTCTCTATCCCTCTTTTTTTTTTTTTTTGATGACTGTGTTGAGGTTTCTAGATTCGATTCGTGCTCCCATTTACAAATCTGTTACGGTTGTGGGACTTCTGTCGCTGGAGGTCATTAAGGTACACCCTCTTTTCTTTCTTAATGAGGGATCTCAACGTAAAAAAATAAGGAAAAAAAAGGAGAACCTGAAGACGGGGGAAAAGAACGAAACGATATGCAAGGGAGCAGATTCGGCGAAGCCAAGTGGCAGAGGAGCGCCATTCTCGCCACGCACACACTTATCGCGTCTCTCTACTCTATTTTGTGTATGCGAAAGTCTTCTTTCACTTCTTTTCTTTCACCTAGAACGGAGTAGGTGCGGCCCAAAGAATACTAACGAGAAGACAGAACAGCCAGTCCCAGCTTTCGCCCGCGACCTGGGCGCCCTCGAATTGAATTTACGATATCTCGTTTTGCAAGAGCTTTCGCTCTCTCGTCGCCGCTTTGGATTTGAAGCCACGAATGCGCGTGTGCGTTTCAAACTTACGTTTTTATGGCATACGCCGACAGCATTAGGCTCGTTGAGCGTTTTGCGGTTTCGTAAAGCATTGAGGGCACAGCATATGACCTATAACGAAACCAAAGCCTACCGCTTACATTGTCTACTAAAGAATTAGCTCTAGAATGTGACCTTTATGACCTAAGCACTTGGTGCACTTAGTGCGAAATTCGGTTTTTCCGCTATGTGTTTGAGTGACTAAATATGTTTCTTCCACTTATTGCCTTTGTCGTCGCAATTTCTTGCAATATTAACCTGGGACACCTTGGTGGTGCAGGCTCGGCATGCTCTTTCCACCCTTCGCACATACACACACTGTTAGCATCAGTGCCTCCTACCAACGCACCCGAAATGATAGTACTTTACTACATACATCGGAGGCTTATAGGGTATAGTGGAAGAAATAATTACATCAGGTATTCTGTTTCTTATGCGTCTCCGAACACTAAGGCTTCCATTAAATAAGTTGCGTTAATACAGAACGACAATGTGTTGCGCACAGAAACTCTGCAGCAACATCCTCTTGACCTTGTTCCTAACCTTTCGTGTTAGGTTGCCAAGCGTGCGTTGACAAGCGTGCATCGCCAAGCGAGCGCTGCGTGGTGAAATAGGTGGCCAAGTAAAACGTCATATTCTACCAAATCTGAACGTACCCTGCACAAGTCAAAATAAAATATACTTGGTACTCATGATCCTCATCCGTATATTGTAAATGTGGCTCGCATATTATTCTAATTATTAGTTGCGCAGGGCTTTGTCTAGGCTATCCTTAGACTGTAGTCAACTGTATTATCACTTCATTTCCAGCATACTATCTGTGCAGTCCAGTATAGTTAACAAAGGCGGTTATGCGTTGCGGTATAGAGTACATTGGAGCGCCCTGAAAACGCGGGATTTATCAGCCGACAGTCCCACACCGGAAACTATGGATAGGCTGTTTCACTCAGCTCGTTCAAGCCGCCCGGGTAGGTTTTAATCAGCTCTAAATTACATGTGCAAATTTCGCTGCTGTACACCGTCCATGTACGCCGTGCCCTTATTAACAAGTCGCTCATCATGAAATTAAGCGCTTTGTTCAGGAAGGGATCTCATATGTTCCACTTGACCAGTTTGATTACAGTGCTGATGAAAGTATACTAAGTAATACACCCTTATGAAAACACTTCACCAGGCGGTATATGCATTCATTGCTTGTTACTTGGACGGAGCCAACGTCGGCTATATTTATAAAAGTGCGAGGTAATTATACCCGGCTCATCTTTAAATGAAAAGGTAACCGTCGGTTGACCAGGTACATGTCTTGAAAAGGCAATATGAGAGAAAGAAAGGGGCCCAAGCCGCACATAGCGCTGTCGTAGCCCTTCAAGTAAATATAGCGGATGAGAATTGACAGCAAGAAAAGAGAACTCTGTAAGCACAGCGGCCATTAAGTATTTTGCTCATGGCATGCGAACCTCACGCCCGACGAGTATTGTGTACCGCGTCCCCGTTCATCGCGTTATATACTTTTTGAATTCCTTCCTGATACTGGGAGCTTCATATTGACTGTCGAAATGTCCGCATATTCCCTTTGCGCGCCGTTGGCATTCACGCAGCTCTATGAGGCAAATTGTTATTTTGACCTAATAATTGCAGATACAACTTCTTTCTGAATGCATGTCGTCAAATAGGATAAATATAGCCAAATGTATGTCGCTGCTGATCGCAATACCTATTTCGTCATTGATAATGATAAAAAAAAAAACGAAATCCACCCCTACTCTGCCCGTCCATAGCATGTGTCGCAGATATCACAGTAAATTACAGAAGCGCTCATTAATTACTTGCCTTCTGCATTTTCAATTGTTGATTGCCACACACACTAACACACCGGTTCGATAACGTAGAAACGTAGCAAGCAGCCCTGTTAATCCATAATACAGCTGCGATATATACATGAACATTGTTCATTTGTATCAGACAGCTCTGCACAATTCTTTGTGACTCATGCGTAGGGAACCTTGACTAATTAAATTTCTGGGCAAAATCTTCCAACTATTTAGGAGTATCCCTCCATGTCTTTGCATTTGTTTACTGTATCTCTTTTCTGTTACATACTGTTTTGTTGACATATGACCCAGTCGTGCCTGTGTGAAAGCCAGAGCAGCAGCGTTGAATTCAACAAATGTATGGAAGTTTCGAAGCGTCCCAGACAGGGTTTCAACGACCAAAATGTAACAAGGCGACTTGCGCCACAGACAATTTGGCAAGCACAGAAAGGCAGCCGTTATGCCTTCTTCTTTTCTGTTTTGGTTTTGTTGAAGCAAGATGTCGAATTTTGTTTTGTAATAAAAATTCTCATCTGGAACACTGTAGACATCCTCATCCCTTTGCTGTTCACTTTCTCTACCGGTCCAAATTTGCACCGTTGTGATTTCTAAGTGGTCGTAACAAAAGCTCGCATTGTTTGGTCTATCGTGACGCTTTACGTCGATTACGCACGGATTGGGTGGGTCAAAACATTATAGGAGCACGATCTTTTAAGGGGAAGCCATATGAAGAAGCGAAAATGTTTGTTTTATTTGTTTGTATATTCTTTATTTTTATTTTATGTTATTATAATATTTTTTCCGCGCTCGCGCAGCCGTGTATACACATCGGCATCTGTCGATAATGGGCGGGGAATGTTGGTCGTTTTGCAACGGCTCATTAACGCATTATCCTTGATACCACCTCACAACCGATCTTTCATTTCCAACTTTCTCCTGAAAAATAGCTCCGTACATGTATGCGTGAGTCGAATTCGCTCGAGACGTTTAAAAAAAATACTACACAGCTCACATATTTAACGCGATAACCAGAGTAAAATCATCGAAACAGTGTCAATAAAGGGGCTGTGAAAGCTATTTCCTGTGTAATAAGAGTGTATATGTCTAGGCAGCTGCATGTTTTCTATGTTTCTGCTTGTGATAATAACGAAGTTAATTTCAGTCGCTCATAACGAACATATTATTTTGGTAAGTGGAAACTAATTTCGCTTTTCTTACCGCATAGAGAGCAACCTTTTTTCGTATATTTTTTTCCCTGCAAAGCGGGCGTCGCGTAATTACACCGGCCTGCGAAACTCGCAGTGGGAAACGCATTTCAATTAGGGCTAACGTGTTCGTTGATGCGGCATTTTCGAAAATATGCCCGATATTTTTCGATGCATATCCATCGGCACACTGCCGGGCAGCCCCAGCCAATTTTACATGAGTCCTGTGTCGCAGTGCGCGCTGCAATACGCGATGGAGTTTAAGCATAGTTCAGCACCCATGCCATACTTTGCGCCATATTTCCTCTTCGAGCAGCATATGAAACATCATGCAACGTGCATACTACGCTGTCGTCTACCTGTTGCTAATCTTCCAGATAGCGGGACAGGTGCACTTTCCACCTGCATGCCCTCACACCGCTAATTACGGCTAACATCTCGCCGCCGCCAGCCTGTTGGCTTACTGCGCTACAAGTTGAGTGGCCGCCTATTTCATCAAGATAGCTTTTTTTTCTGAACGGCGGAGCGTCAACGCCTCTCGTTAAGGCTTATAGCTAAGAGCGAAGAAAAATTAGTCATCCCGTTTGCTCCCCGAGGCAGTCCGGTGGTGCCATACGCGGCCTAACGTGTAGTGCCTGGTTCCTAACGAACACGATCAATACGGGCACATTAGCGGCCCCGGTAAATGCTTATCCCGAGCCGCAGTTTCCAACCCAGTATCGGGTCAGGTGTGTGCGAAGCGACCGATAGGCCCCGGTTGAATATTTCGCTACGTAGCCGCCGGGTATTTCGATCGCTTGTCGCGGCATCTGCGGGTATACAAAACTTGCATGAATACTTGCCGTATTACGCCTGAGCGCTAAGCTGATACAGCTTAGTACAGCACTAACAGCAACAGTTCCCTTGTATTATTATTGGTGGTTCCTGAGTGTTGTGTTTCTTCTTTCTTTCCTGTTTTCCTTCTTTTTTGCACGCAAATTGCCAACCTAATTTCACTGGCTCTTGTTGCTCATTAGGATTACTCCATGTACTACCGGGTATTTACTATTGTATATTCATCTTCTATGTTGTATCGTATTCCCTGTTAAATTTCTATTATAATTAATGTTATATTTTCTTTACACATCGCTATTATTTTATCTGTACATGCCCTCTCTGTAATGATCCCAGATTAAAGCTACAGTATTAATAAATAATAAATAAATAAATAATAATAAGAATATACATCTGCTACAATCACTGTACTCAAACTAGATTTTCCTTTTCATTTGGCAATAAAGTGGCGTGGGGTGGGGTTGTAAGAGGGGGCGGTGTTAGAACCCAATTGTGCATTACGCAGGAGGCACACACTGTGAACTTGCCGCCATCGTTGTACAGCTGTTACGGTGACCGGCCGCTGACCCGAAAGACGGCGCTAGCAGTGACACCTCGATAGAATCTAAATGTTACGGATTTTGTCATTGCTGTGTTGTGGTAGGGCTGTGTTAGCAGTTATGCCATGTGTTATGCCGGTGCCAGCTCAAGCAGCACAGGTGGTCGAAACATCCGTGCCTTTTCACAGCGGCATTCCTTATAGTCAT
The DNA here is from genome assembly GCA_013339685.2 of Hyalomma asiaticum. NCBI lineage: Eukaryota > Metazoa > Arthropoda > Arachnida > Ixodida > Ixodidae > Hyalomma > Hyalomma asiaticum. The sequence continues at coordinate 77,736,827 of CM023485.1, read as the reverse complement.
ATCGTGGTATCGCGCGTAAGATCCCAGCAATCATTGAGAATGGACATTTGGACCAGCTGTATCCCGTTGGTGCATGTTGAATGGCCGACGCAAGAAACGCCGACAACAAGTAGGATGTGGTGCGCTGTGGTGCGTTTTACGTCCATATTTGTATCCTCGTCTTTCGGCCTTAGCACTGAAATTATTTGATGCAAGCAAAATTGGTGTAGTCGCTGTACTGATTCGGCGCGACGCTTACGGAGGTGATCGCGACATCGCCTACGCCAACGGTAAACTCTCGCACGCGGAGCGCCATCGCCACACTAAAGAACCGGAGTGCCCCGCGGTCGCTTAGCGTTTAGAAGAGAATTTTTGTCATGACTCTCTTGGCTGACAATTTACCGTTGTAACAGATAACAGCCGTAATGCATGCGTGTTTGCTAAGCAATGCATCAACATCTGTTCCGTTACATAAATGCCACGTATGGACACATCAGGATAACGACATATCGTGATACACACTTCCCTATACGACCATACTTACCGAATTCATGATATGGTAATGCAAAACCTCTTCAACAGTTGCCATATTCGGCTCCACCACTAAATGGGCGAATATGGCCGTAAGGACCCGTGCCATGAGAGGTAGATATGCCCAATTCCTGATATGGCAATATATGGAATGTTTGTAAAGGTTTGCGCCGTGGATCATTTGGCTGCCTCATTACACGTATGCCGTCCGAGATCACGTCCGAGCTGAAAACCGGATTGCGTACACTTCCTCGCGAAACACGATTGATAAAAACTCGCCACAAAACCGAGAAGACCGGGCCGTGCTTTCCGGGCAGGATGTTTCTAAGGCGGAACGTGTCGACAAAGGCTTTGCGCCGGTTATAAATTCGCTAATGGACACGGGACGCCATTGCAAGACAATTTTCCGCAAAGGTGCGCAGTATTATCATCATTACGTCAACACGATGTACAAACGCCACTCTTATTATTAGTTCTTGCAAGAACATTGCGCGCCACCCATGACACTTCAGGAGGAGGCCACGTGTGCAATCGACCAATATTGCGTATGGCACAGCGCTTCCACATAGCGCTTCCAGAAGCGCTATTTATACATGCTCTACCGCCATCGTAGCACAGCGGTAGAGCATCGGACGCGTTATCCGAAGGTTCGGTTCCCCCGAAGGCAGGTTTGTCTTTTCGTCCACTTTATTCCTTTCTACTGACTCCAAAATCACAATACCATAAGTAGGAACTTGAATAACTCCCATTATGCTTTCCTAGGCTTCAATGTTTGTTAATTCATGAAGTTATTTCTAACAAATATATATATATATATATATATATATATATATATATATATATATATATATGTGTGTGTGTGTGTGTGTGTGTGTGTGTGTAGACAGAGAGCCTTTTACCAAATACCTGCGACGCGTTATCAATCATTCATTGCACGCGGATGAACAAAATAAACTACATTAAGCTATGCAAATTGTGCGAGCGGAATATTTCTCTCATATCAAAATATTTATTCAGGAGACGTCGGAGGCTTTTTCAAATGCTCGTGAAATTTATTACGGGCCCTCTCCTCGAAAGAGCGCTGCGGAATTGCCGAGACCAGTTCTTCTTGCTATCATCTTTCTTTTTCTTTTTTTTTTCGGTCTTCTATTTTGTTCGTTTCGTTGATTTCAATTCCCCTACCCGATGATATACAAAGAGCGCCTCCGGTTCTTTCCATCACATTAGATATTCACTGCGAAGCTCGAAAGCACGAAATGTCTTTCAAACTTTAAATGTCAGAGCGCGAGCGCTCACTCTGGAACCGATTTGAACGCGGCAAAAAGTTGAACATAAACTTCCGCACCGTCGCTCACACAGACGTTATAGATTCGGCGTTAAACGGTGCCTTGCTGGGTTCGAGCATGCCTGGCTGAATAAGATCAGCTATTTGAAGCATCCGGACTTGGACGTGTTGGAAATGTATTCAGCTTGCGAACTGCTTGCCTACTAGACGCGCCGGCGAAGGCTGATCTTATGACTTGCGGGGAAACGCTCCAATTGCCGGACGAAATCGCTCGATGCCTAATGGCCACCATTCAGCGAGCATGGCGTTGCGCTCTTCTCCGATAATTAGCTCTACAGGCAGCGAAATGGCCCTTGGGAACGAGCCTAATTTTCCGAATTAGGGAGCGTCCAGTGGACCCCGGTAGGGTGTTAATGGGCATGCGTTGAAATTCGAAGTCGTTGTGACCGAAAGCCTATGTATATGTACGCAAGGGAAAGTACTCTAGATGGTTTCTATATATGTCGATGTGAGCTTCTAGTAGCAGGGGTTGTTCGAGAGTGTCCGCATTGCATCCTATAACTTAAAATTATTGCAATGTAGGTGGCATGCGGGAAGCGGAACAAAACTAGACATTAGCACGCTACTGTAACATCGGAAGGTTTGCTATCTGTATAAACTTAGCGCGACTCTATATATGAAATGACTGTGACTTTATCGACAATGTATGCCAAAAACACTGAATTCAGCATTACCAACTCTTAAAAATTGAGTATATGCTGATATAGTAACCCATAACTTAACTGCAAAGATATGCTTGTACTGAGCACTATTATTTTATTCGTCAAAATGTCAGCGTTTTAGATAGCCTGACCACATAATTTTTATCAACAATTGCAATTTCAAAGTACCGTTAACATGCGGTGCACAAGTTATAGTGATAGGTTTTCTTTTTTTTTTTCATCGGGAAGCTATACCGAAATTTGAAACGTCTTTTATTGGTGCGTTTAGCGGTCGCTATTTTACAGTGACATGCAAGGCAAGGCCTGCACAACTGCAGTAAAATATACATTTTCGTTCATTATATTAAGGCTGCGCTGGTGGGACGAGTATACAGCTTTAAAGAAGAGCACTTAATTCAGAAATCATGCTACGTACGAAATCTCTATCTTTTTTTCTTCATCTTGCAACGTCAGTAGGCAAGGACAAGGAGCCTAATTCATAATGCTACGGCCGAATTCAATGCAGATTTGATGCAGTGCCACTAAGCGTTTGGGAGAAAAAATCCGCGCATCTCCACGAAGTGAATCATGACGAGTGGACGAAGCACTGGCGATCGCTCTTACCGTAAATCACCCGTGACATTATTCACTCGCGCATGTAAGTGAGTGACAACGCGTGGGTACAGTATATACAATGTTTTAGTTGTCATAACTCGTATGTCGTGCTGTGTTCTGGATTACGTTTTTCCCTTCATTATCACAGCTTTGTGGTCCGTGAAATGTAGAGCCAATAATTTTTCGATCGGATCTAGCCTGAAGATGGAAAATACAAGGTCAATGCACGTTCCCGTGGCGGTTGTCGGTTTCCAGTCATACGAAATGCATCATAGAGCTAATCGAGACGTTACATACTGCAAAAGCCAGTCGTCCGTGGTGTCTACGTTGAAGTCTGCGACAAGTACGAAGAGGTTGTTCTTTTACTTTGTTTCGTAATCGCGCATGGCTAGACCGATGTACTTTTCTACGTTGCCTAGGGAGAGTTTCGGGGCCAAGTACACTGTCATGACGACGGTTTCGTGGGATAGATTTACTGCAGCGTGTTCGCCTTTGTGAGATTGGCTCGTTATTGGTAGGCAGAGATTCACCGCGGTCTGTGGCAATTTCACGTACATCCCAACACCACCCCGCGGATCGCTCTGCTTCCTCTGTGCAGACGACGGGGAAGAATCCATTGATGTGCGGTCTTTTCGCATTCCACAGTTTCGGTAAAGCAAAGAACGTCTGCTTTACCGCAGCGCCCTCTCGTGTATTTTCACTGCAGCGTACATTGTGCTGTTATTTCGCCGAAATGTCCGCTTCGGTTTCGAACTTACGCGATGCTGTGCCTGGGTATCGTACTGGGTACTGGATTCCTCTACATACACCCTACATATACACTGCGCTGGGTGCATGGCCTCCAGGATCGGCCCACACATGCACACATACCGTCCGACTGCACGGCCTCCAAGATGAACCCACATGTCCCACACCCACACACTCACGTTGTTCTCTATTGCAGTGCTGCTAAGGACCCAGGTGCCGTGACAGATGGACAACGTGGATGGGCGGACAAGCTTCGCCCCTAAGGTGCTTCGCCCGTAATATATGAGTGAACCGCGAATATATTGCTGATAATTTTAGTGGAGAGTCACCGCAATAGCCGCTTATATTTGGCCGCTGACGAAGAACCCATACTGCTCAGTATGAAGAAATTAGCGAAGCTTGCACTACTAGCGCAAGACCAGCAAAGCAGCGAAGCTGACGGGCACTTCGCTGGTCCGGGTTCGTCTCCGGCACACCCGCATTTCGTCGTGGTCGCAGGCTTCGGGAAACGCCTCGCAAAACACTGCAAGCCCCGGCGAACGCTTTTCATCGTTTCGCACCGAGCTCGGCGTAAAAATGTTCGCGTCGAACCAGAGACGGTGGCAGAAATGCCACGCGTGGCCTCGGCCTGACGCCATCCCTCCCCTTTCCTATGCTGGACTACGCATGCTTATGCTATTATAGTAGTGTCCGCCGCGGTGGTGTAGTGGTTATGGTGTTCGGCTACCACCGAAAAAATTGGCCGCGTATCTGCGTGCTTCGCTGCAAATGTCGTCGAAAGATGATAGTCTTCTGCCGCCTGTACTACGCAGCGTTAGAGTTACTGTATATGTTCCCCTTGGGGATCAGAGTTGCGTCTCTGACAGAACTCGCCGCTCGCGCCCCCCATTCGCCTAGAGCGCTCACGTGCGCAAAATGCGTCCTTTTTAGGGAAAGCCAACTTCACGGCAGCGCGTGCGCTGACGCCCGCCACGCCACCATGGCCGCTACCCTCCGCCGCGCCACCGCCGTCCGATGTTCGACCATGGCCTCGGCAATCGACGACGGCAGCTGCCGATCGCGGAGGCCATGTTTCGACGTTCAGGCATAGCTCATTTGGCTCAGCTGTGATCTGATAACGTTGGCTGTGGCAGCGTGATGTGTGGTTTAATTTTGCTGGAAACTCTGTCTTCTCAAACGTGTGCCAAAAAAAAAAGTGCCACTCGAAGCAAAATGATTAAATGGTCGTGGTCGGTCGTCGGAATCGGCCCAGCGGGTTATGTCGGCAGCTCGATGCGACCCAATATTTATTTCAGCTTAGCAGTACGTTTTAGAATGCACATCCCTACACACGACTCGCATAGGATATGTTCATATGGAGCAATTGTAACTCTCATTAGTAATATTTTTGTGATAGCGAAATCGTAAACGTTCAGGATAAGTAGGACTTGACGCCCGCTTGGTAACAGCTGGCTAGCCGGTGACAACAATCGCACCGCAAAGAACAAAAACGTCCGCGTTTGAATATGCATAAGGATTCACCTTGTATAGATCTAGCACAGACTGCTACGACGCAGCATAAAATTTTGTAAGCCGTATCCAGTTTCCATTACGCCGGATATACCTAATGGATCTGCGAAGATTCGCCGTGAAGGTAATCTTTTTTACTTGTGTTATCTATGCTCATCGTTTTTCAATGTACTTATTTTGTATTTTAAAGCCTTGCGTCACGTACGACGTGAAACGAAAGATTTGTTCAGCTTATACATTTTGTCCAAAATAGTGTTATCAGTTGATATTTACAAAAAAAAAAAAAACGCTTCTGCCGATATTGAGGGCCATCGAACAGTTTATAACCACTTATGTCTAAATTGGTAAATTGACTGTTTGTTCGAATCACCTTTCTTTTTCATTTTTGGAAGCGAATGTTTCGGCCAGCGACGCGGAATGAACGAGCGAGAAAGCGCACGCCTCTGCTGAACCGCGCCGTCTCCTACATTCGAGAGGAGCGGCTTTGCCGCTTAACGCGAATGGACGCGCAAGATGGCGGACCTATGCGCAACTCTGCTCCCGTAGGGAGCATATACAGTAACTCTACGCTGCGTGAGGTATGGACGCCATCTGGCAGCGCCGTCGGGAAACATGAGCTCGTGCAGAATCCCTGAGCATCTGCCAGGTGGCAGCACCAAATCGTCGGCAGAGGCCTTTTTCGTGCGTAGCGCCACATTTTAGCGCTGCCTAAGAAACACTCGGGTGTTTAAACACTAGGGTCTTTAGAATTACGTATCTGTGTCTTTTCTAGTAAAGGAACACACCGCCTAATACTTACGTATTGATGTTGCGCCTCAGATATTCGTAATATTTGCTTTTTGATCGACACTGTTCACAAGTATGAACGCAGCTACCAATTCAAGATTGCTGGGCGTTAGCCAAGTGATTAAACTTTGGCCAGGTGGCTGAATCGTGTGACAGACTGAGAAACAGAAAAACAGAACAAAACTTCTGGGTTCAAGTATCCCAAGAGGGGCTATCGTCTTTAAAAACGCGAGTTCGATCCCGGCCACAGCGGTCGCATTTTCTATGGAGGCAAAATTGCCAGAGGCCCGTCTACTGTGCGCTGTCGGTGCACGTTAAGAACCCCAGGTGGTCAAAACTAGCGGAGTCTTCCGGTACGCCTTTTTTCTCCTTTTTATCTTTTTAAGACACTTTCCCCTACCCCCACGTACGCTTATACGTGCTCCCGACATGGGCTGCAAGAATTAGCATGCTTTCATCAAACGAACCAAGGTCATTCTAGGAGCTCCTGCTGCTTTGACGCCACGCGACAAAGCAGGCTCTCGTGGCGCACAAAAGTGCACAAACACATAACTTTGCGAGATGCTGTGCAACGGACAGGGCGACCTTCCACGTTCCACACGTGTGCTCATCAGCCGCAGCTATGTCAGTGTATCAGTGGGCTGTGGGAATGCGCGCGAGAGAAGTCGAACGCCGCACATCGGCCATTGCATATAAAAGAAGTACATGCACACTCTCAGAGACCAGAACTAATTATGATAGTTTCGTGGTGGCCAAGGACGTACGGCCATCAGCCTAAGCAGCCTCGCTCTTAACACGTCCCTAAGCCTCTTAGCCTTCTGTAATTTGCTTAAAAGCTTGTCATTCATTGATAATTCGTACTGGCGCTAGGTAATGGCCAAAATCCCATATCTCCGGACATCGCTTTTTATGCTTTCTTCATGTCGCTGAAACCTCCAACTACGTTTCATGGACGAGATAGATCTATTTCTGCCGTAGACTGTTCGCGTTGTTGCAGTTCCATTTGGTCTGTGCATATGCGTTCATAAATCACGCGAATTTGTGCTGCGTGGATCCTCACCCGGGCGGCGAGCTTCTCGCAGTGTTTGCTTGTATACTTAATTATGACGCAAGATTGCGGAAGCCTCTGCTTATTCAGCCCGACCGCTGTTGCAGCCGGCGTTTGTGTGAAGATGTTACTACAAAAGCAGCGGAGAAGTTTTTGTAAGTTGCGTTGGAATAGCCCCACATTACCGCCTTTACTATGCGTCCTGTGCAGGTAAGAAAGGGAACAGCAACAATCAGCTATGATATAAAGACACGGTGAAACTAAGGAGCACGCAACATGCAATGGAAAGAAAAATGATAGTGGTCAACGCCAAGAGATAAAAAAAGAGCAGAATGGATCAGGGAACGGACAGGAGTAGCTGATATTATTAAATCAATTAAGAGAAAGAAGTGGACCTGGGCAGGGTATGTCATGAGGGGGTAAGATAACAGATGGACAGTAAGAACGACGGAATGGATACCAAGGGAGGAAAAACGCAACAGAGGCAGGCAGAAGGTTAGATGGAGCGATGAAATTAAAAGTTTGCGGGCATAAAGTGGAACCTACTCGCTCACGGATAGGGTGGATTGTAAATCGTTGGGAGAGGCCTTCGTCCTGCAGTGGACCTAATTCGGCTTATGATGATGATGATGATGATGATGATGAAATTACTGCGGTCGTCTCTTCACATAGACTAGGCAATAATGATTCGCAAGAAACCATAAGCTCTACCTTGGAGGAAGATTCATTGCATGTGTAGTGAAGACGCTCCTGCAAAGCATAACGGATGACAGTAAATAAGAGCAAAGCTGCATCGTTATGTGTTAGTAAACCTTGCTGTTGGGCCGGCTGTCGCATGGTTCAAGAGTAGAACAAACGCAACAAACCAAGAAAAAAGGCAGGGGAAAGGAAAGGGCGCGAACTTATAACTCTTTAAAGATAGTTGTGAATTGACGCTCTCTTTCACACCCTGGTTCCTTTCTTGGTGTGTCGCGCTTGTTAACACTAAAATAAAAACTGAGGTTTGTGCCCTTGTGATTTGTACTTCTGTACACATGGTCAGCAGTGGAGGGAAAATCTAGGAAGTAGAACAAAGCCCTTCAATGACGACCGAAATGAAAACGATCGTGAAACTCATTTGGCGTTTTTCATATATGAAAAACGTCCCTTTGTCTATATAGACAAAGGGACGCGGAATGCGTTTGCGTGGGAGTAGTCGTCTTAAATTGTGCTTTTTCCCTCTTTCATTTCATAGTGGAATTTCTCGATCCCTATATAAATATAGGCAAAATATAAGACTTAGACTTAAGAATGGTTATTCTTAAACCAAGTACCGGGTTATCCATTGATCATCGTGTGCGTGTTATACCTACTCATTAACCAACCCTATTTAAGTTTAGAGGAAAAGTACGAAAATATATGGCAAAGATTACTTCCACGAACTTGTTTAAGCTTGCCCGGCGGCTGTGAGGAAATGATTACTTCGTTGAGTTCGAGAACCTAAAAGAAAATTCGATAATACCACGACAGCTTTGAAATAAACGGCTTATTAAGCATTACAACAGAGCAGTAAACCAATAACCAAACCCGCCTGTCCCTAGTTTTCATTCTTAAAGAAACGGGCGGGCTGGGGAGGCGGCTGAAACAAAAACAACACAGCCGGAGCGCTCCTTTTGAGGTCAGGGCGGGCGGGCATCTAAAGATTGGGACGTTGTCCCGGAAATCGATGCTGGAAAACTCATTTCTCTTTCGTGTGGGCGGGCATGTCTATCAAGTGCGCCGAGCTTGAAACGGGTAAGAAATAGCTGAATGGCGCAGAAGATTAAAGGGGGTCCAGTGGGTGGGCAGTGTCATTCAGAAGGAAAAGAAAAAAGGAACAAAACAAACATTATCACACTACCAGAAACGGCGTCTTGACGTGGGTTGTCAAGGCTGCCGAGGCTTTTGGTTTGACCGTGCGCAGTTTGCTCAGAAATGAGCGCGGGTACTGCAAACATTTCAAAGGCGCGGAAAACGCTTTTCATTAATTGCGAAAGCTATTTGCAGATTTACAGTCTATCGTGCTGGCGTTTACAGTAGAAAAGCGACACATCTAGTTCGTCCACGTGCATGCTAGGAAGGAAGTAAAAGGTAGAAACAAAACCAATGCGAGCACACAAAAGGAACACAGAAAAAAAAACACACATTGGCGTATTCACGTTTACATAAAATAACGCCGTGCTGGCAGACCATGGCCCTGAAATGAAGGAAATTCACAAACACACTTTCATGTTCTTGAGCATTTGGGTAACACTGAGAGCAAGGCGACCTTAACACCGACAATAAGTGTTTGTGATGGAGCTGTAAGCAAGAAATCGGCGTACAGAATGTCAAGTGTATAGCCTGTGTTTTTTTAGTCCTAAAACATAGAAACAGACTGGCACCCCCGCTTTATCAGGGACAGGGATACAGGGGTATTTTTTTTTATTAGGACGGTTACTAATATAAACTGCTTCGAATTTTGCGTGTGTGCCTGCACATAAGCGCATTCGGAAGTAATATATAATAATTCCTGGGTTTCTGCGTGCTAAAGGAACGATAGGATTGTGAGGCACGCGGTAATGGAAGGTTCCTGATATTTTGGCCACGTGGGGTATTAACTTGCGCTGACATCGCACAGGACATGTGCTTCTAACATTTTCGCCACTAACGAAAATGCGACCGCCACGGCCGTAACCGGATCCGCGTCCTGCGGGTGAGCCGCCGAAAACCTTACAGGAGTACTGACACGATTTTGCGGCGGCACAAAACATAATTTTTCGTTTTCTAGTCATGTAGTGTTAACGCCCTCCGCACGCGGAAGCCAGGAAACACGTACAAAATATTTTAGTTTGCTTTTAAAGTTTTCGTCCAACAGCACTACAAGCCAGCACTAGCGCAATGGACACTACGATGACGTATGAGCTCAGTCTCATAAATCACTGAAATCGCTGTCAGAGTCGCTGGACGACCGTGAAATCATCGCTGTTTGCGTGCCCCACGTGTAACTGACCACAGACGACAGAGTTGCAGCGACGCTATCAGGAAGTGCTGTCCCTACGTGGCTTAAACGTACGTCTGACTCTGTTGACACGTCACTAGGAAACCGCCCCCTCGAAATCGAAACCGAAAGTGGGTTTTTAAGGGAGTCGTGTTAAAAATATATTCACTGCGTTGCGAGGCGCCATGATACTCTTTTTGGGGTTCTCCCCGCAGCGCTTTCACTTACAGCAACAATACGACAATGTCAAAAAGTCGTGTCAGTACTCCTTTAACCACTATAAAACCGCGGCGGCAACTACTGGAGGTGCTGGCACTTGTCCTAGAAAACATAAGGTTTCTTTGATATAATAATAATAATAATAATAATAATAATAATAATAATAATAATAATAATAATAATAATAATAATAGCAGATGGCATTTTATATACCACAACCGCGAGTGCTGCGACTACAAAGCACGCCGTGGTACAGCCCTCTGCAGAAACTTTATTATTCTTGGATTCTTTAACGGGCACCTTAATAAAATTAAGTGGGTGCCTTTGGCACTTCGCCCAAATCTAAATGCGGCTGCGCGTCGCTGGGAATTGAGCTTGCGCCCTTGAGCTTAGTAAATTAACATTGTTAGTAGAAAAATTAGTTGTTGTTTGTAGTTGCGTGAACTTGTCAAGAAACAGTTTACGCTTACTTCACCAGTAAACAGAATTTAACATGAGCACTGACGTACGGCACATCACAAATACTTCTCACGTGCAAAATGAAACTCCGACTGCTGAACAATTTACACTGCGAGATCTCCTTGAAGCAGGGAACTAACCGCATGAGAAATGGAAGCTGTAGGCAGTTACTGGGGACACGTCATTGGGATGGATGTGTCTTATATAGCAGGACATCGTGTTCACTTATTACAGTGTGTTACTCACTCGCGGCTCCATTGCAAAGACGGGAAGTCTCCAATCGTACAGCAATCAGTCATTTAATCAATGAATCACTCTCACTTAGTCAATACTATAGAGTCAATGTTCTGTCATTGAAGGAATGGCAAGAGAACTTATCTTCGAAGTACCATTGTAGAAACAACGCCCTCAACCACAACCATAGCGCTACGATCTTAAATCAATTGAAACGTCTTCGTTTTCGCTTCAGCTTCGTGTTTGTTTTTATTTCACTTACTGCATGCGCTGTGGTCCGAAGAAAGACGCAAAAGAAATAACGACCACAGGAACTACTAGTATATTTTCACAGGTTTGTCACCAACGGCTTTTTCGACCGAAGTCAAGGTAAAAAAAAAAAAAAGGCACGCGAATACGAACTGACAAATGATGTTTGTGGAATAAAAAGTAATGCAGTCCAGCTCGAAGTTCTGAGAAAGGAACCTTGCTTTAGGTTCACTGAACTAATACGCACCACAATTAGCGCATGCAAGATTAGAATATGAAATCACATATCCTTGTCCTTTTGCTACGTGATTTCGTTTGGTCATTGGCTTGATCGCGCTAATATGCTTTTGTGCTTATAAGACAACATTTTCCCGTAAGTCGAGGAGTCTGACTCGGGCACTCTTTCGGCAGCACCGCTACAAAGACCGCTCGGCAAACAACCTCTCGAACTTGTGGGTCTAATAAAACGAGCATGCGAAGAGGAAGTGCTCCGCGCACGCTCATGAACTTCACAGTGTTCATATACCGTGCAGTCATCGCCTCCGAGTACAGCCTAGAAAGCGATAAGCACGCATTTTATGTGAACACGATCCAACACCCTCGTGGCCAAGCGCCGCCACCGGCGACACTACACGGGCAATGATGACAGAATAAAAAAAAAAAAAGGACTAGACGGCGCAGAAGGGATCAATGCTTGTGAATAATGGCTGTACCTAATGGTGGCACCTAAGTATAGCATACGGCGGCGCAAGGCGGAATCCCAGCGGCACACGTCTTGGCTGTCCTCGCTAGCCAGATAACGGGCTCCGAACAGGCATCCTGCATTAGCATCTCTTGTGCCGCCTACCAAGCCGCTCTTGTTTCTACTTTGTCTTGCCCCTGGCTCTGAAGCTCACCTCAGCACGAGCTGGTCGCGCCGAGTAAAATAAATGCGACCCACGGCTCTTGGGGGGTCAAGCATTACCTCTATACTTCGATGTCGTTACTTTGGTCAACGTTGGGCGATAAAGAATGCGTGGGGCTCAGCCCTCAGTGACAACGCAGTCACATCCACCGTGAGCATTACGTACGGTCATGGGTGGGCTCCTGGTAATAGTGTTACCGCGGCAGACGTTCATAGCTTTAGTTCATTCTCTTCATATGTCGTCGTAGTAGGTTACCGATAGTTGAACTATCGGTAAGGGTCGGCTGAGTGTGCACAGAAGCAAAAAAAAAAAAAATATGGCAGTTAAAAGCCACATAAAGGTGAAATGCAGAATATGGTAGTGTAAATCATATGAACATAACTTGGTGTGCAGGGTCGGTGGGTGTTGCGTAGACATGAATATGAGGTTAGGTGTGAGTAGGCCAATGCTCTCTGTGACCCGCCATGGTGGTCAAGCGCCTGTGGCATTCGGCTGCTGATCCGAAAGTTGCCGATAGAATCCCGGCAGCGGTGGTGGCATTTCGATAAAGGCAAACGTGCTTTGCACGGCATCTCTAGAGGACTTTTAGTTGTCGCAGGCTGTCTTTCGCTTGTGTGAATACAGGCCCCCATCTGACAGTGAACAAAATGAATAACTTCGGTATCTTTTCCCTCATAAATTATGCAGTTAAAATATGATCGAAGTTTACTCTCGGATTGCCTATAGTCATATGTGCATGAAATACAAGATTTTCAGTAAAATATGAAATATGAATTTCTGGACCCGTATCGATCTCTCGTGTAAATACCCAACCGTGGTTTTGTTCAGGGTTGTACGAATATCAAATTTTTCCAATAAGAACAGAATGATAATATCCAACTTAGAATATCAAATATGAAACACAAATTTGCCTTTAGCAATAATAATATAACACGCATTTATATTATGTGCTTACCGTAATAAGCCTATCAACGCAAAATTAAGTACCATCACGAACCCACTGCCTAGACTGATTCTACATCCCAAAACAAGCTATGATTATGAAAGACGCCGTAGTGGAAGACTCCGGAAATTTGGACCACCTGGGGCTCTTTGACGTTCACGGACATCGCACAGCCCACGGGCCTCAACATTTCGCCTCCATCGATACATGTGCCTAAACCAACATTATTGTTTTACACGAACAAATCACAGACTGCTCTTCTGGCTATGAAGTCCTCCTTGAAGTACTACGAATGGAGCGTATGTTCCTTCGCTCACTTCATTTTTTTTTCTTCGAGTAGCAGCCTCAATGGGGAAATTTTTAAGTTGGTGAAGTTGCGCAATCGACTGCTTTTCAAAGGAGATTTCAACGTTTCAGAATTTCGCGACATGTACCGAACGACAGTGAAACTCAATTACACAGCATCTGAGGCGAACGGTTATTCTTCCTTTTCCCCGGGCCTTCTGGGAGATCTCTACGATTTTCTTTCCCGTAGATGTCTCGCACCATCACAAGGCGCGCTTACGTTTCCACATGGAAAAAGAAATCTCGTTGTAACGTTTCTCCGCCTTCCTCCATGAATGCGGTGCACTCGAGCTCCTTCTCATTTTACAGCCGTCGTTTTTCTTACGCCGTAGCAGTGAAACGCGCGCCGACCTGGGCCCGCTGCGTTAGAAGGAACAGCACGAGGTATCAAACATCTATACGCGAGGCCAGTAAAAAAAAAAAAAAAAAAACACTTCCGCTCTTAGACATGAGCCGCTCGACGAAGACTGCGAACAGAGGAACACAACCGCCAGCTTGCTAGCTCAAATTGCGTATTTGGATGCATCGAGCCATAGCAACTATGACTATTCTTGCGCCTGCGCCCGCTGTTGCTTGCTGCTCCCGAAACAGAAACGACACTTGCAGGCAGCAATGCGCTTCTGAAGATTTGAGCTAAACAACCAGCGGCACAGAACCCAATGAAGAAAGCGCGACAGAGAAAAAAAAAGCAACAACATAAGGAAACGATGGCGACGCGCGCAAATGCATGCGCATAAAGTGCGTAGGCGTGTTATTCCAATAATAGAAGCGGCAACGTATGAGATTGTATTGCTCGCGCGCAATCTGATCTTGGTCCTGTGGCGCAGTGTGCACTTTCCAACGATAGACAGCCTGCTCTCCTCGGTGCAGGTATATGTTTTACGACTGAGATGCCTCGGGTGAGCAAAACCTGCATAATCGTGAATAAAAGAAACAGGAGGTGAAATCTTGGAAAAAGTTTATTGAGAGCATTTGCTGACGCTCTGAAAAAATGTACCACCCTTAAGGGTGCAAATGACTATCGCCTCCATCGAAAATGCAACCGCCGTGGCCGGGATCGAGCCCGCGTATTTTGGGTGATAATGATGATTGTGGTTCGGTTAGGAAAGGACGCTAATTTCTGCAGCCCATGTAGGGAGCACGACTAAGAGTCCGTGGGGGTAGGGGAAAGGGAGTGAAAGAGATAGAGAGGAGAGAAAGGCCGTAGTGGAGGGCTCCGGAAATTTAGACCACCTGGGGTTCTTTAACGTGCACTGACAACGCACAGTACACGGGCCTCTGGCATTTTCGCCTCCATCGAAAATGCGACCGCCGCGGCCGGGATCGAACCCGCGTATTTTGGGTGGCAGCTGAGTACCGTAACCACTACACCACCGCGGCGCCGAGTACCGTAACTATAGTGCAGTATATTTCTAGGCACTGTACCGTAACCACTACACCACCGTGGCGGACGCTCTTACTTCGATGAACGCTTTCTTCGATGAACTCTTTACCACCCGCAAGGAACGAGAACGCGCCCTCGCCCGCGAGAGACAACGCTGACGCAGGCAGCGTCTGCTAGCGTCAAACCGACGCAAACGCGGTGTGCACCCCCCGTGCTGCTTCGCATCGCCTCATGGTCCCGTTTAGCGAGAGATGGTGTAATTTTTTTGCCCCAACAATGTTGTAAATATCTTTATTTGTAGTATTTGTCTCTATTTTCCTTAATATTCACTTTATTGAAACGCTCCTTAAGTAACAGTTCACAAAGTAAACAAACCAAAGGGCCATCTGAACATTATGATGTCCGATTTGTAAATCCTTTTTTTATTCAATTGTACAAATTGTAATCGCAGTTGTAGTTAGTAATTTATTAAGGAATGGAACTCCAATTGAAATGGCGCATTTGTACGAAGTCACTTAATGTGCAGATCACTGTGCGCCTTATTCACACCATGCACAGCCTTATTCACACTAGCACTTGTACGAAGGCACTTAATGTGAAGATTCCTGCGCACCTTATTCACACTATGCCTTATTCACACCATGCACACCGCGTACAGTAAAGCGCATTAATACATGAAGCCACAGAAATATCTAAAATGCATGATTAATCGCAAACACTACTTCGCGCGGTATTATTCGACAGAGCAGATCTCAGCTGCCGCTTCAATGTTTTTTCAGGCCTGTAAAAATCTCGTCTAATTGGTTGGCGGCCTAGTGTGTCACTCATTGTTTCAACTGAAGGGAAGCACAAATACGCACAATCGTGAGAAGACGTGCGTAAGAAAAGCGCAAGCTCAAACTGTATATTCATCAGCGAAATCCAGAGAGCATTTAGAAAAACAAGGCTCTCAAAGCATGTATTAAAGATAATGGAATGAAAATTTTAGGCGTGCATGTCGAGAACTAGCCTTTCTCCATCATACAGTCTTACTTCCGCAGTCGACGTACCATGTTTGGTTTCTTGTTGAGTACGTGTAATGAATCATTCTTATTCTTTTTTTTTTTAATTTTGTGAACTGGACCTATTTGGCTCTCTGTATCGACTCTAGATAACAGTAGGTGGTGAGTCACGATGTAGACCGCCAGGGGCCCTAGCTCTGCCATTTACAGAAGCAGGAAAATGCTGCGCATCGGCACCCTTTAAAGTTGCGATGGAGAACAGAACCTGCAAGTGTGTTTGGTCCCACGAGGCAATAGGTAAATGCCACTGCGTTGGTCCACTCTCTGTAGAAAGGCTTTATTTCGCGTACTTTCATAACAACAACTCACGTAGAAACCCAGTGAATTGGTGATCAGCTCAAAACTGCTAGAAAAGTCATTAATCAGGTTCGTTAGACTCCCTGACGGAAAATATTACACTCTGCATCCAGGCATGAAGGAGGTAGAAAAAAAGTACGCAGCTTCCGCTAGATCGCGCAACGCCAGATAACAGCCAAGCTGGGTGATAGTTTACTGAAAAAGGTCACTTGATAGTCATGTGTTGTTTCGACGGGAACATGTCATGTGACATATTTAATGTGAATTTGGCGAGAATATGTCACGTGGTCACCCAAAATCACGTAACGGAGTGTCATGCGAGGCGGTCTTGCCAAAATCACGTAACGCAAGGTCACGTCACGATGTTCCCGCCACAACTGCTCAACGGGATGTCACATGTCAACGTCACATGTCAGTGTCGCAATGTCACGTGGTATTGTATGATGCCTGACAAGTTACGACTACCTTAAAGGGCTCACGACAGAGTTTTTACGGTTACCTTTTAAGCAGCTTCGCTGGGAGGCACATATGTGCTATAACAAAGGAATATTTTGTGTTTCCCCATTTGTCTTCCTGTGGTTGTGATGTCTATTTACGCAGTTCTTGTCTTTCAACTATCTTCGCCTTTAAAGATGATTTCTGAGGTTTTGCCACCCACAACCACGATACGATCATGAAGGCGCCCTCATTGAGGGCTCCGGAAATTTCGACCGCCCGGGATATTTACTTTACCTGCACTGACATCGCAGAATACACGGGCCTGAGAATTTCGCCTCCATCGAAATGCAGCTTCCGCAGCCGGCATTCGATCCCGCGACTTTTGGATCAGCAGCCGAGTACTATCACCACTAGGAGGCCGTCTTGGGTCATATTTCGCCTAATGAAGTGCGCTATATAGTATATATGTTTCCTATATACAGGTAGCTGCAAAGCTCAGGTATCACTTTACAAAGTATTGTGACGTATACTGTAAAATACCCATGCATGGATATGACGACTAAATGAGGAAACCGCAGCGTAGCTGCGTCAGGAATTTTGTAATCTGCATAAAACGTGTGGTGTTCAGAAATATCTTACTGGTTTTCTTTTACTGACTTCTAGAGTTTCTCTTATGCTTAGTGCTTTATATCAAGTAAATTGGGACAATGAACTTTGCAGTACACAGGGGAAAGGCATTGTGAGAAGTTCTAGGGTTTCACGCTAATATAATAAAACGGTATACTATAACAGAAAAGACGACTCTGGGCGAGGAGGTAATGAGATGCGTATACGTAAAATTAAAATGAAGAGGCATGCCTGCTGTTTCCGTGCCCTTTCTAGCAAACGACGTCATTTCCTTAACGCTTGAATCAGTGCGGACTATTGTTTCTCGTGCTTTTATTTCAGTTTTTCTGAAAACTTCCCGGGGCTTATGAGGCGCGCTTTTCTTGAAAGGTGTCGGCAGCACCATCCTCACAAAGCCAAATGACGGCCGCCCGGGTACAACAAGTGAACTTGCGTAGCTTTCGTATTTTTCCTACACAATGTATTTCTTTCTTGAGGCGAGTGCCTCAACGCGTACCCTTAAATCCCAGGGCATCGTATTCATGAATTTATCATTGTTTTCTTCTGAGCACAACCCATGTGAGACGGAGAGAGACCTTTAAAAGACTAACGCTTCCCCCTTCAAGCGTAGCAATGGTGAATGCCAGGTTCAGTGATTTAGCCAAGCGTGCTTTTCTTTTTCTTTTTTAGTAGTAACAGAGCAAAGGATAGGGTTAAAAGAAACAACAACAGCCTGTGGTGTTTTTAAAGCTTCCCCCGGAGCCTTGCCCTAAGTGCTGAAAAAGCAATAACGGGGTTACGGCTCTCTAAGTCCGTGCCGCACCACTATCCGTTCACGTAGGGAAATACGATTACCTTTATGATAATACGTCAACTTCAACCTGACTGAAAAAAAGATAAACACTTCATGCACAGGGGTCAGTAAGATTGATTCGTCTTTGGGACCATTACCGATTACCAGTAATGCAAGTACCGAATATAGCGCATTTTTATTTTGTGAAACAATTTCCTTTCTCTGTACCGCACATCATTATTGTTTTGGTTTACCAAGAGGATAAGATTCAAGAAAACGGAACTTTCAAATGGTATCTCATTTTTGAAGTAAGTGCATTATATTGGGGAGGGAGAAAGTGATAATGAGTAAAATGTGAGTAATGAATGGTTTCGAAGATCAGTATGAAGCAATTTATTTCGGGCAGGTGCATCAATACATTTAGCAGCCATATTAAACTGCGCCTTATCACGTTAAGAACATTCCATCAGTGACAAACATGCCATGTGTATGAACTGCGCGTTCAGCTCTTTTAAAAAAATACCTTGACAGTGTATTTGACCAACACAAATTTAACTTTGCATACAATTTCAGAGCAGCACTTCCTTACCGTACTGGCCCAACTCAGACTTCTACTACTACTGGTCATAGAACGCGCACATGCTGAAGTACTACATAACTTTGCCATAGTGAGCCGCACTTGTGAAGGCGTGAAGTCGATAACTTCCACGACGAATGTAATGAAAACCAATAAGAAGGTAGTCGTTAGTTAGTTAGTTAGATAGGTAGTTGTTAGTTAGTTAGTTAGTTAGTTAGTTAGTAGTTAGTTAGTTAGTTAGTTAGTTAGTTAGCTGGTTAGTAAATTTTTCTAGCGCGACAGCTACTAAATAAGACGGTTACATTAAGAAACAGTAATAGTATTCATTGCACAGTATGTGTCATGTTTAAGCACGCGCAGAGAATACTTTTACGGTACAAGTACTCTTTAGGCCAATTAAAAGATTTACGTCATGTAAAAAGGCGACAATCTTCGTTAAAATATTATTTCAGTTTTAGGGACGTGTGCCGCAAGCGCGAGGTAACGAACGAGACAGAGAGGGCAGAGCGCAGACTGCGAATGATATTTATTATGCGCTTTGTCTTACCTGGCTCTTCTCTCCTTTCATACTTTCTCAACACCCCATGTGTTCGATTTCAGTTTGACTTGGCAGCAATTTTTTTTTACAACGTAGTATAGAACCTTGCTAGGTTTTTCATGTCATCGTCCGCAGCTAACAGTGGAGCTGTCACGCAGAGGCGAAAAGTGTACCCGCTCATGGCCGTGACCCTCTACCTGCGCGGCTACATGGTAGCGAATATGTGAATGAAAATATAGAAATAAAAAATTGGCCGCGTGTCTGCGTGCTTCGCTGCAAATGTCGTCGAAAGACGATAGCCTTCTGCCGGCCGCACTACATGATCCCTGGTCTCATCCGCTGCCACCCTTGATGGTGTTCTCGTGTCATTTCTGTCCTGGCATGATAAAGGCAAATGGAGGTTTGTTTGAACAGGTTTCATTTTTCCGCATTATATCATCAAGCTGACATTTATGTTTTGCCTTGCCTCAGACAGTGCCTCCTATATGTTGAATTGGCCGCATCTGGCTGGCACTGACAAAACAGAGGAGGCGCTGCGTGAGATGTGGACGCCATCTGGCAGCGCCGTCGGGAAACATGAGCTTGTGCAGAATCTCTGGGCAAGTGCCAGGTGACAGCACCAAATCGTCGGCACAGGCCTTTTCGTGCATAGCGTCGGATCTTTAGCGCAGCCTAAGAAACGCTAGGCTCTTTAGAATTATACGTACCTTATGTATTTTCTAGTAATGGAACGCACCACCTAATACTTAGGTATTGATGTTGCGCCTCGGATATGAGTAATATTTGCTTTTTCATCGACACTGTTCACAAGTATGAACGCAGCTACCAGTTCAAGATGGCTGGGCGTTAGGCAAGTGCTTAAACTTTGCCCGGGTGGCTGAATCGTGTGACAGACAGACAAACAGAAAGACATACCAAAATTTCTGCGTTCAAGTATCCCAAGAGGGGCTATCGTCTTTGATAAAGAAAGACATAACGAAAGAAACAGAGATGATTGATATCTGGAGTTTTAAGTCCCAAAACCGGCGCTAACTATGAGGGACGCCGTAGCGAAGGGCTCCGGAAATTTCGACCACCTGGGGTTCTTTAACGTGCACTGGCATCGCACAGCACACGGGCCTCTACATTTCGCCTCCATCGAAATGCAGCCGCCGCTGCAGGAATTCGATCCCGCGACCCTCTGATCAGCAGCCGATTGCCATAGCCACTAGACCACCGTGTCGGGGAAAGAAAGAAAGAAAGAAAGAAAGAAAGAAAGAAAGAAGAAAGAAAGAAAGAAAGAAAGAAAGAAAGAAAGAAAGAAAGAAGACTCGGGTCTGCAGGAGGGAAATGCAGACCCGCGCTTTCCCTTCACGTTTAAGTAAGCACCGTGCTACATAAAAGTGATAGCGACAGTGACACTGGTATCAGACCGTGATAGCGTACCGGCAACGTTGTCCAGTGGCTATGGAGGCTGCGAGATCGAATCCCAGCCGCGGCGGCTGCATTTCTACGGAGGCGAAATGTTGAGGCCCGGGTACCGTGCCACAAGAGTGCAGGTGGTTGAAATTTCCGGACCCCTCCGCTGCGACGTCTCTCAGAATCATATCATGGTGTTGGGACGTGAATGCGTTTAAATCAATTGCTGATAGTGAAGAAAACGAAATGAAAGAATGAGTAAAAAGACAGAGGGTGACCCAAGAGATGAGGAGGATATACAGAAATAGAGTACGAAAGCAATGGAGAAAATAGCGGAATGATTTAAGATAATTATTATCTTGGTGTACACAGAATAAACACTTTATTTGTGGCCTCCCTGTGTCTTTTTGGCTTGTATGGGCCAGGAAAATTTAGGTGTGGCTTTACTAAAAAATCATTTCTCCTTTGTTTAACTTCGCAATTCTTCGCTAAGCCCCTGCAGCTACGCTGATCATCGATGTTTGGTATAGCAGAGCCACGCCCAGGTGTTCTCGTTGCCAGGATGAAAAGAAAACGCAACTACTGAACACACATCTTTTCACGTAACCCAATGATTCTTATGCTTTTGACAACACGTATGCTTAGCAGCAGAAGCAACCTCACGATGATGAGAGGTATGCTGAAGTATTAATGTCTATAGTGTTTCCGTTTCACGCCTTGCTTTTCATTATGCTCGGTCGTACTTAGTGAATTATATGTCTCAGACATCGATAATAGGCAATATTAACGAACTCCTTTCAGACGGCAGGTCTCTTATAGGTTGAGTTAAAAATACCGGAGCCAGATTGTATTATGCATATACTATTACCAATTTCATAGCCACTTCCTGTGCCTAACTTCGATGGAGTCGCGGTTGTTCATTGTTCGCATTGCAACTTAGTTATCGATAAGGCGAAGTACGAGATATCTAATTCTCAAAACACGACGTTTTCAGCGATACCGGGCTTTTTAATTATTATTGCTATTATCGAATGGTTTTCTGCCTTTATTTAGTACTCACCGATTAAATTTTTCATAATCGAAGCAACCGAGAAGTCGACGTGGCCAGCTAATTACGTTAAAGATCAGTATGTTTTGACCTACGACGAATGAACGATCAGAACCTCACACCAGTGCTGGCATGACGGAGGACCCAAAGAAAGCTACAGGAATCAACGATTCCCAGTCAAGATTCACGCCAAACCGTCGGATCGTGCTTGATATCGGCTGCAGTTTATGCTGCAGACGAGAACAAACACAAGTTCCAGCCCTTTCCGGCTTCTAAGCAGGGCAACATTCGTTGGAGCCGGAGTTAAAGGGGCCTTCCAAGAACATTATGGAAGTGTGCCAGCAAACGCTGAAATATGGCAAGTGCTATAGTGTCGGGAAGGTGTATTTTGACAAACATGCTTAAGAAAAAGTATGATATACATTGTTCTAGAGATGATCACGTTCTTCAGAGAAGCAACGATACGCCTAGGTCACAAAACAAAGCATGGAAGTAAACCAGAAACCAGAAACGGACCGAATGGTGGCAAGCCGGTCGTAAGGGAGGCATGCCGCATCCTTTCCGTCGCCATAGCGACAGGTTCGACAAAGAAACAAGAGACGACAGTGGCAGTTCGAATCTGGACGCCCACTTGTTATGTTTCCTGCGATAGGCTAGACGTGTTCCACTTTTTCGCTCCTCTGTGTGCGCATTCTAAGGCCCTGTTTCCCGTTTCATTCCGTGAAAGGTTTTCTATAGACAGGCGCGCCAGCCTTTCTTCTTGTTATTCCGCTGAAGACTTCGTGGGACTTTTCATGGTTCGTTTGACTGCTTTGAGGAGGGGTTTCTGGCTCGACGGTCGCCTTCGTTCGTACCTTTGTTGACATGGTTCAGTGGGTGCCTGTTTCTTGCAAGCAGATTTAGCGCGAGAACTATGTGCATTGCCTTACAATATCCTGACGTCTCGTTCAGGTATTTATTCGAAATCTAGCCAAGTGCTAATCCGGTTACCATGTTGCAAATGGGAATTGCACCAGCGTGCAGCTGAATCGGTTTATCCGTTTCAAGTATTTTGTCTTGCTGCCTCGCGACGTGAACGTAAATTGTCGCAAAGGTCTTCGTAAGAAACTTTTGCGCCTTTTCATTTGCAATGTTATTCCACTGTGGTTCACTCGTAAGAAGACCTCTAGGCCATTCGCCCACAGGGCTGTTTCGTGTAACCTAGCGCCTGGAAGAGTCGAGCGTCCTACAGTTGTTTTCAAGACGAAAGTGTTTTATGCCGGGGTCTGCCACGACACACACGTCATTTCCGTAACGGAAGTGTTTTATTTATACATTTATTAGTTTTCTTAGAGGAAACCAAAAAGGCCAGTACTACAGGTGCTAGCATGTGCCTCACAAAGACCCTGCTGACTTCAGAGTCTTTGTTCAGTGAAGGAAGCATGCAGATAACGGAAAGAAGAGAAAAAAACGGTTGGTTGGTGACCTTCACAGCACATGACGTCAAGGCAAATTAAAAAAAATAAACTTCTAACCTAAGAGTAATGAGCGCGAAAACTTATAACTGCAAATTGAATGTGAGCATGAGCACACACCTTCAGCTTGACAGTTTGGATAAACAGTGAAAACACAATACGGTAACATAACAGTCAGCGTGTAAAAGCATACATTATTTGTGTACCGTTGGTATGAAAACAGGACGATACAGTTCACAATAACAAAATTATCATTAATGCGCATATCTGGAGCACAAAGTACGCAAGAATAAAAAAAAAACTCCGCAACGGAACACCTAGCTTTAGATATATATATTCATAGTTCCTTTTGCGCAATTTCACTTAAGAGCTAAGGAACTTTGTACCGCAAGAACTGTATCCCATAATTTGTTTGGATCTTAGGAAACTTCTTTGTCGGAAGAATTTTGTGCTCTGTGGTCTTTCGGAGATAATTTCATTGAATATTTGTCCATTTATTGCTAATTTGTCAGAGCGTACAAATTGAGAGCTTTTGTTTAGAAAATAGATTTGGTGGAAGTAGTTTATATTTAATTATTTATGGATATGTGGTATCATTATAGTGGATTCGTTCAAGAGCACGAAGAGCCCTCTTTTGAAAAAACTTCTAATTTGTTGAAATTGGTTTTGTTGTAGATAGCCCAGATAAACAAACACTAATGTAGATGTGACTGACTTAGAGCATAATACATAACGAGCTTCAGTCTGTTTAAGATTAAAGAACCCATTCTCTATAGTATGCCAACTCTCCTAGACAGTTCATTTTAGAAGTGAGATCTGCGGTCATTGCACAATAATTAATGTTCCTGAAATAATACTTCTAAAACTTTGTAGTGTTCGTCATTTCAAACACTGCATCCTGAAAAGGCAGGTTAAAACTATTCTTTAGATGTGCGGTTGGAGCTCTGAAGATGGCATACTTTGCTTTATTCGTACTAAGCTGTAATTTATTTGTATCCAACCATAACGATAATTTTCCTAAGCACGTGTTTGCTCCCAATTCGGCCTCTCCAAGTTTTAGTATAAGAAAGTACATTTTTCGTAGTACATTTTTCAAAGAAAAGCATTATTTCCTCAGTATGGCTTGCGTTACAGATGTCCTTAATATATATACGAAATAGAAGGGCACCCAATATAGAGCCCCGGAGCACTGCCGTTGTAATTAAGTTTTGCATTGAAAAGCCGTTGTTTAATGTAAGGCACCGTTTACGATGTTCCAGATAACTTTCCATGTAAAGGCGAGCCTGACCATTTCTGCCGTAATAAGGTAATTTATCTAGTAACACAATATGAATGACGTAGTCAAACGCTTCCTTTAAACCTAGGAATATTATAACTGTAAGCAGTTTCTTCTCAACGTGCTCAACTAATTTACGGCAGAAAAAAAAAAGCGGAATTGCTTATTTTTTTCGAATTCGAACTGCTTGGACGCTATTTGTGCTTTTCTAGAAGGACCGGCATTCCTTTCTGTATAACGCGTTCTATCGCTTTCGGGAACAGGTCAAGAACAGAGATAGGATGATAGTGTCCCACTTCATCTCTTATTCCCCAATTTTTTATAGGAGTTGCTCGCGCTACTTTAATTCATTGAGAAAGTGTGTCTCTGTCAGAATGCAGTTACAGACGCTGGCCAGGGGAACTAGAATCTTTGATGCTGCTCTTTTGATCGAACTAACCTTAATCTCGTGGGGCCGACTGTGGTTTATTTACTAATAGAACAAACTATTTTTATTGTTTCGTATGCACTTCTATGGACTAGATGTAATATATCACGACAGTTAGCTTTACGTAACTGCTTCGATCAACATCTGCCGTCCTAATTTGGGTCTTCCACAGTTATATATGGCAATCAACTCATTTTTTAAAAGTTTCGAGTTCTCACAGTTTTTCCGTCAAATATCATGTCATCAGAGACCAAATCAGTGCGGCCTTTGTTACAGATTTTATTATAGATGTTGACTAGCTCTTCAGAGTCATCAGCGTCATCAAATTTAATGCTGAGAGAAGTGTATTTTGCCTTCCTAATCTCCTAGTTTACTTCGTTCCGACATTCTTTATGCTCATTGAATCTATCGATGTCTTTCAGCGTAAGGAACTCTGCAAACAGCTTGTTCCTGCATCTGTATTCCATTTCTTTATAGATTGACCACGTTTTCGTTGCTTGTTCTTTTTTTTCTCATATAACTAGTTAAGAAACCTGGTGGTGCCAGTCAAGTGTTTACTGTACAATTCAGGGAAAAAAATGGATCGAAGAGCGGTCTTCAGTCTGCCTCTTGCATGACCTGCTTGAACACTCTGTTTCTGGTTCATCTACTTATTTTTTAAATTTATGGCATTTGTCATACTTTCCCTGCTTTACTGTTATTTTTAAGATGCCAAAAGAGACGTGGATGGTCAGTGACATCAATAGATAGTACCCCCGAGGCTAGGTAATTTTTCACACAATTTGTATAACACTGTTTGTTGTACTGTGTTTGCATAACCAATAGTGTAAAAATAGTGTGAAATAGTGGCTTAAAAATAAGGCAACTCACTTTTTTGAACCACAGCGGTGGAGAAATGGTTGCACCTCCGCTTACTGTGCGGTAGGTACCGTGTGCAAATCCCAGTGCTGGCCGGGCACCCACCGTTTTTTTCCAAAAACAAGTAGAAGGGTATACGCTCGGCGCTCGGTTGTTTACGTGTACTTATCCCGAAAGATGTCCCCTAAAGGACGTGGCAGGCCCCCTGAGCGCACCTTAACTACCAAGCCCTTAGTGAAACAGTTGAGCGTCCGCCGCTGCTGTGGTAGGCAGGGAGACATCCGCCATTGCCGCCGGGTGCCTACTGGTAAAATAGGCACAAGCGCGCTTCTGGCATGATGCTCGGCATATAGAAGCCACTGCATGTTTTGGACCCACCCGGCAAATTGGCGGCGTTGGACCACCAGACCTAAAATTATGTCATTCACTTCTTTTTTTCTTCTTGCCACCACAGTACTGTTTGTATTCCCACTCGTGTACGAGCTTTTCATTGCTTACAGTATTGATAAATAAATATTTTAGATTCACCTATTGGTAACCCTGATTCATGCGGCACATTTTATGCCATTTTTTCTACAGTACTTAGACATGAGGGATGAAAACTCTTTCGCCGCAGACCTGTTTGACAAAATATTTAAATTTACATCGCTCGTAACTATAACCTTTTCCGATAAAGCTGACAGGCATGCAATAAAGATAACAACAAAATAAAACCAAATAATTGTCATTTGGCTTTATTTGTTTGCCGTGAAGCTGTACGTTCACCGTCGACTATATTGCTAGAAGTCATTTAGTTCTTTCTTCATCAGCGGTATTCCTTCCCACGCATTTACCTCTTCCACTTCAGTCGCTCTTTTCTGTAGATAATTTATCGCCAACGCTTGCTTGTCCAGTCACGATGCAAACTCGTCATATTTACGTGAGACTACCTGCGCGGAATTCTCAATGCCATCACAGCACTGTGACAGCTACAGGCCCCTCTTTAGACAATCAGAATGGTGAACAAATGTTAAATGTATCATTCCTCAACGTGCCTTCTACAAAGGGTGAGCGCTGCAGGGGCAGCATCCTCCCTAGAAGGCGGATTGAAAGAAGTGTGTGTGTGTGTGTGTGTGTGTGTGTGTGTGTGTGTGTGTGTGTGTGTGTGTGTGTGTGTGTGTGTGTGTGTGTGTGTGTGTGTGTGTGTGTGTGTGTGTGTGTGTGTGTGTGTGTGTGCGCGCGCGCGCGCGCAGGGGGTCGTTGGAAGCGGTGGAGTGTGGCTCCTAACACTGGCACTACATCTCGCTTCGCTAGGGTCTGCTCTCGATGACGTCGTGGCCTTGGCTCTGCTGCACGGAACTAGGGAAACAGAGCATACCTTTCAACAGCGAAAGCTGTTTTTAGGAGACCTTGTGCTGGTCGTCGTGTTTTCGTAACGCTAGGAGGTCACGCGAGCATCGTTCCGGAGAGTCTTCCTCTTGAGAGAAAGAGGAGTGCCGAGAAAAGATCGTTTGTAGGCGGCGTTCAGGGAGGGCCCGCACTGAAAAGGGAAAGTGAAATGGCGCGTCGCAACTTCGCTGTACTGACGGTTTTCATGGCGTGTATCTTGCTGAAGTTCTTTCCTTTCTTTTTCTTTTTTGTAGTCACAAGCACGAAGACAGATCTTCACGTAGTAGCGGGCAGCAGCAAGCTAATATAAGCTCCGCAGTTCGTCGCATTTCACTGACAAGAGTATATGCGCGATGTACGTATAGAGCTTCGAGGAACTGACAAATTCTGCGAGATGTGTTAGTGCATATGTCTGTGGGTTTTCCCTTTTCATTTTGTCTCCTGTATTAATAATGACTGACCACGTTTCCTTCTAGCTACATTCTATTGATTTTGTTTCGTTGTTGTCATAATAAGCCGTTCCTTGCTTGCCTAAAATGTTGAAATCAACCTTGCAGGCCCACACTTGCCCTACCAGTGTGAAACCTTGTATTTGTAACAAAAAAAAAAGTAGAAGAGAAGCTCTGAGAAAGATGGAGGCTTGAATCGATGACCAGATCCTTAAAAAAGTATGGAGACCAATGAATGTCGCTGGGGAGCCAAGTTTCGACAAGTTGACCTGTCTTCGTCAGGACGCCAGGTTCCTTCCTGACGAGGACGAGGCGACTTGTCGAAACGTTGACTCCAGCGATATCCCATGTTATCCATCGTTTTTAAAGATGTGGTTATCTTATTAAGAAAAATGGCATTTTAAAAGTCACGACCTTAATTTTTTGTTTCATCCGTGCGTAAAATACAAGTGCCCATAAGTGTAACCTCGCACCGTGTCTTCACTTTCCTATTGCGGAACCAGGCACGTTTAGCTACCCGGCTTTCTGTGCACTAAGAAGGATAGAGCATTTCCGTATAAATAAGAAAAAAAAAACGAGAGGCCGTGAAAGGTGCTAACGTAGTAAGTTCCGAGACTCTCCATTATACGTCTACTGTTCGTCACAGCGGGTCAAGGGCTAGTTTTGTGTATTTCTTAACAGTGTGGTTGTACAGTATTTTCGGCAGTGAAAACTCCTACGAATTTTAACGTTCTCCCATGATCCGGCTTAAAAAACAAAAAGAAACATTCTCCTGCTCTCTAGAGGTCCGCTCCACTGCTCTGCGCTCTGTTATTACAACGCCCGTTCTTTTCATAATGTATGCAGTTTCGGCATAAAGCGGCAGTTGCAATTTCGGAGAGTGCAACAAGAAGCAGAATGGATAATCTAGAGCAGTGAAAAGTGGGTGGTATTCCGGTCCCTTTTTATTCCTGCTTGCACCGATTACGAGACGAAAACAAATAAGAAATAAATATCTAAATAAATAAGACATTTTATATT
This sequence comes from Hyalomma asiaticum, assembly GCA_013339685.2. Taxonomy (NCBI): domain Eukaryota; kingdom Metazoa; phylum Arthropoda; class Arachnida; order Ixodida; family Ixodidae; genus Hyalomma; species Hyalomma asiaticum. The sequence continues at coordinate 77,708,282 of CM023485.1, read as the reverse complement.
TTTGTAACACTACAGATGTAAATCAGATAACTGCAGTTTGTTCTTTAGAAAATTTATGCTTCTCGCACACAGATTGGATTGCGTATTAGTTGGGAAGCGTATTCTTAATATTCTTAAGGCGCACATATAATTCCGCCCCATCTGTCGCACTAGAAGTGTTGACACCCAATTCGGAGTGCGCCGTCTTCATTGGTTTCGACGTTGGCGAAACGTCCACAGTTCCCGAGTGACAGTTTGTGTTTCAATTTTACAGCGCTCTGCAGAGTCCCTGTGCCTGCTGGCGATGACAGGCTAGTGTTATCTTTCCAGGCCATTCTGTCGAATCGCTGCCTCTCGTAGCGAGACCTCGCTCACGCGTGACGTTTATATTACCTGCATCACCGTAGACACCGTCATGGCAGCGCGGCGACATGTTTGAACTTCACTTTGTCGTGAGATCCATGTCCTTCTTTTTTTTTTGTCTTTCTTTGAATTGTCGCAGGAGTACGTCAGTGTTAGGTGACAAAATATACTGCCGACTTCATTCTCTTTTATGCCATAGTATGTTAGGATGTAGATTTTTTTTACCTCTTCGTTTTAACATACCCTACAGGTTATCAAACGGCGAGCTATGAAATGTGACGCCGCGGCGGCGTGCGATTCACAGTGACGTTCAGAAAAATATATGGAAAAGGAAACGTACCCATACGTGCTACCAACGGATTCTACCAATTGCCACGGCGCTCCTCGACAGCTGCTCATTGACCGTGGTCGCTCGTTTCTGTCCATAGTAGTTGACGACATTTTTCGTTCGTGTTCCATGCGTGACAAGCTGCCTACCGCACGAAAACCAATGGCTTACCGAGCGCCTCAACCACGCGCTTCTCGGGCTCTAGTGACCGACAGATTGACTGATTCTTTTCATTTTATTAATTTATCACAACATATCTGGTCGGAGGCGAAACGAAAAGCGATTCAACTATAGCTTGAGAGAGTCCTTCGCCCCTCTTCAGGGGATCTTCTTCTCAAGGAATCGTCTTGAAGCCTCGCAGTTGTCCCAGAAGACCCGCTACGACAGCCGCCGTCACAAGTCCTTAATTACTCTACGGGCCCTTTGGTGCTCCTTTGGACGCCTTGCCGTAGGCTTGTCGTCAAAGCTTTTCTCCCGTCACTCTGAGCATTCAAAGGTCTTACGTCAAAGCCCTGACTTCATGTACGGGATCGATCCGTTGGAAGACCGATTTTCTGCCGTGCCCTCCACTGATATCGGGCAGGTCTTCAGACCTAAATCATGCTTTGCCGGACACGATCATACTGTTCTTTAATCGCCAAGACAGCTAACTCGATGGTGGGGGCTCCATGTTCTGCACTATCCTTCCCCACTGAAACCGACATGCTGCCGAATATGGAACAATGCACCATAAAGACTGTGGAGAAGAGGATCAGACTAGCGCTCGTTGTTGTTCCGCCATCTTCTCCGCAGCCGTTTCTCTCTCTGCCTGCATATATTTTGTAAATAGAATTCCTAACTCCTTTGGTTAAGCCTATCCCCGTGGCTGTATTAATATTTATTTAACCAGATCGGCATGTATAGACGAAAGAAGCTATATTAGGTTGACTTAATGTTCACAAAGCATTCCTTGAAGCGCATCAAATACCATCTAGTATTCCCATTGCCCAGAAAACGTGTATGTTCCGCTAATTTGAGTAATTGGTTCCTCGACATCTGTCGCAGCCTTTTCGAGCACATCACGCGATCTCTCAACGGGCAGTGTTCCGCTGATGTTAATTTTAAGCTGAAGATTCCAGGGCCGAAAATTCAGGAACTGGCGGCTTTTGGCAGCGGAAGCGAACGAAAAGCAGGCTGGAAATGATGAACGTTGTCAGCAGAAGTCGCACAGTGAGGACAATGATACAACCTCTCTCATAGACTGACGCTGCCGTCCGACGCATCGCACATGTTATGCAATTCCCGGTCCAGCTTGTAGGGTGGTCAGTGAGATCGTTTGTACCCTCCAGAGTACTTGTCAAGGCCAAAAGTCTGGATCCCTCAAGATGTGTCTGTTTGATATACCTACAACCCGCGTGCCCTGGAACTCGAAATAACGTCAAAATGCTTGTAGATCATATCTCATCCGCCACTGGCCTGGCAAATCCACGAAGTGTTTTCTAGCTGACTGGACCAGAAAGCTGACTGGCCTCCACTGTCTCGCTGGTACCTCCCATACTACTCCTTTGTTTCTCATCGGCATCCTTCTCTGGGCAGCCCAGTCCAGATAAAGGCGCGTATGGAGGGACTACCGTTCCAAGAGCTGGTCGACATATCGTGCGGCATCGGAGAATATGGGGACCGTTTCCAAAGCCGCAGCGTTGTGTTGTAGGCTTTATGGCTCTAAATGGATATTCACCGCGCGTCCATTCCACGGTTATTGCCTTAGATTTATTGAGACATCAGGGTCGCCGCGGTTGAGGTCCTTCTGACAGTGTCCTTAGACGTCACGGTAGACGTCTTCAGCGAACTTTCCTGTGACATAGAGTACCGGTATTTAAGCTTCATCTCCTCCGTCGTAGATTCCTCTATGGTCGTGGTGAAGACTTCTGTTCAGCCGCTGGCGATGCCTATTACCTTCCGGTGGTTTCTTTCCTCGGCTTGGTAGTCATGTCACCTGCCTTGATGTTGACCGTCTTCGCCTGGCTTATGTATTCGCGGGGACCTGAAAAGCTCGCCATTATGGTTTACGGGTTGGCTAGCAGGTGCAGTTTTAAAGGTAATTGAAGGTGCCTTCACAAGGTATTGGCTCGGACCGATAGGTGAAGTACTCGGAGAATGGCTAGTCGTGGAAGCACCAGTTTGCGCAATCTCCTCAGTCACTTCACTCGTGGAGGATGCTTTAAAGGAGTACTGACACGATTTTTCGGCTGCGCAAACCGGACATTTTTCGTTTTCTAGCCATATATTGTCAACGCTCTCCACAAAACGAATCCATGAAACAAGTGCAAAGTATTTTAGTTCCTTTTTAGAGTTTTCTTCGCCCATTATGTGCGGGCAAGCCCCAGCGCAATCGACAATACGATGACGTATGAACACAGTCTCCTGAAAATCGCCGACATCGCTGTCGGAGTCTCTGGACGGCCGTGAAATCATCGTTGTCTGCGTGCTCCACGTGCAATTGACTAGAGCCGACAAAGTTGCCGCGAAGCCATCTCGAATTGCTGTCCCCACGTGACTTAGATGTACGTCCGACTGTGTTCACACTTCACTAGAACCCCCCTCCCCCCCTCGAAATCTAAACTGAAAGTGGGCTTTTGAGGAAGCCGTATTAAAAATATGTTCATTGCGTGGCGATGCACCCCGATATTCCTTTTAGTGTTCTCCAAGCCAGTGCTTTTATTTACTGCAATAATGCGGTAATGTCAAATATTCGTGTCGGTACACCTTTAGAGCTGCTCATCTGTATGTGGAAAGTGAGAGCGCAGCTCCGCTTGCTCGAATGAAGCTTTTGAGCAAGCTAAGCTCGATAGACGAATAGGAGATGAACACTGCCATCAGTGTCCGCCTTCATATCGTGTTCATACCGTTATAAACTAGGTCTTACGCGCATAAAGCGCCGTGGCTCACAAGAACTGGGGGATTGTGATGATAAGTCAAATTCTTGTTTCTTGACTAGCCATGACATTTTCACAGCGGGTGCTGTTATGGACTCGTTACACTGGCCGGAAGTGGTGGCGGTGGTAACCGCCGCCGGTGTCCGCCACTGCTGTGAGCTCCAATGAGGAAAAAAAAAATACTCAAAGCCTGCGCAAATTTGAAACCAGCTCAGTAGGATCGGCGCCACTGCACCCAATACTGACACTCCCCAATTGGCCAGGCATCTTGCATTCTCAGGCACGAGTAGGTTATCGCAGGAGTGGTAGCTGCATGGACTTCTGGCTCATACCACATGGATGGGCACTTTGTGTTCTCAGCCACGACTCTGATATACGGGAGTCGTGTTTCAGGATATTACATGTTGGAAACCACCGGCTATGGCTTCACCAACGATAATGTGGAAAAAGATGTCGACGAAGAAGAGAAGACGATGTCTACGCAGAAGAGAACGAAGAAGAAGCATACATGGACTAAGAAGAGGACGACGAAGAAAGAGACGAAGGCGACAACGAAGAAAAGGTGGAAGCGGATGATGATCAAGAAGAAAACATGGAAAAAGACAAGGAAAGAAGGAGAGAGAAGAGAAGCAGCAATAGAATGAGGCTAAAAGTCAAGAATGACAGAGTCGCAGCGCTGCATCCACTACGGAGGCCAGGGATTGCTTTTTTTCATTCATGCATCTCTCTATGACACATCTTAAGCATTGTTTGTCTTTATAAAAAGCAACACTGTAGGCTTTTAATGTTCCACTATTGTCTTTATTAGAGCGACTCCTTTAAGTTTGGTGAACTTTTCGATTATTTGTGTAGACTAGGCCCGTCTTATCGCGGGTTACTCACACTCACATTACTAAGGCGGGGACGAGCCACATGTGATTTATTTATTTATAGTCACATATTGACGACCAGTATATGGACAACCTCGACTTCCGCTGCATTCAATCAAGTTTATTTAATTTTCTTGATGATTCATTGGATCTTTCATGCGCTGAACCTATGCTCCGACAATATATGAATTCTGTAACACTGCTAACATGAGGCATTGCCTCTTTTCTGCATGGTCTTTTTAATTGTTATTAGAATATGTGGTATTTTATTAACAACCGGTCATTCCTGTTTGCTAGGGGCGAACGGATAGTGCACCAAAGGGGCATACCTTCACTAGGTGCTAGCTCCAGAAAAAATAAGAGATTGGGCAATTTTTAAGCTTTGCGTAGTGTTATACACCACTCTATTAAATAATCTGAGCGCCACACGAAGCTCTTAACATTTCACTTTTCCTTCTCTATCACGCGTCCTCAGGTTGATCTTTTTGTCCCTGTATGTAGACTATGCATCAAATGGGCCAGCTTACCTGTAGTCTAACAATGCGTTGTTATTACACGCCGATTGTACGGTATTGCTCAACATTTTAATGTTAGTTCACTCAGTTCAGAATCTTAATAAACAAGTTCAGAGCTTCCACGCAAGGCTGTACGGTAATTCACCGGTGCCTTACGACGTTTAGATGACGCTCTTACAAGACGACCTTATGTCAATCAACGCATACCGAAAACGGATGTTGTAAATAGAATGCCACAGCAAGGGTAGCCTTAAAGGAATAGTAAAGCAAACAAGAGTGAACCTTTGTGAGATTGCTAATGGTTTTCATCGTAGGCCGTAAAGATAAGCATCCAATCGCGTGTGGCTCCTGCCCGGACATCCATGGCCAAGGTTTGCGGGTATAAGCCACACGGCAGGTTCCCACCGTTAATCTCGATGTGAATTGCAAATATGGCAAGTTATTGATAAGAGGACGTTGCAAACATATTAGTCTTGCGTTCGTACAACTTCCACGATAATTTTGCTATATAGAAACAGGTGAAAAAGCCGGCCCAGCACGGACTACAAAGTATGTCGTTTCTGGCAAACGAACGCCAAAATACAAATAGAAGCCACAAGTAGATAAGATGTGACGAGGCCCTGATTTCGTGTTTTCAAGATTAGTAAAAGCAGCATAAATGCAGACCTGGGGGCATAGTACGGTTCGTCAATGTAGCACGGGCATCCTTTTAAAGGTATATAGAGGTATGGCTCTGGTTTAGCTGATTCGATGTCGCATATCAAGATCCAAATGTGAAATAATGACGATGATGATTTTATGGTGTATGTAGCTACAAAAATTGTCAATTATTTGTCTGGTGACGTCCTTGGTGTGAAAAAGAAGCATGTGGTTTCTGTGGTTGTTACATTTGCACCCATAATTCCTTAACGCGAAAGCTTTTAATAGAGCAACCAGAAAATGCCAATTTTTTTATAAATGCTGCAGCATTTCGGGTGGGCCGTATATTGCCCCATTAATATATAAAGCGTTGTTCCCATATATTCGCTTTCGTATTCAAGCATATGGCAAAGCAGTGATCAGAAAACTGCAAATAATGTCGCGTATTAACAAAACGCAGATCTTACTATTTTTACGCCTCTCCTGATATCAGTAAGCATTTCCCATGTTCCCCCTTTCTAAAGCAGCAAATAGCATCTGGCGAATAGTTCACGAACCGTTTCGAACACTTGAACCCTCTTGACAAGTTCAGAGATCAAACAAAACCAACCCATAAAATAAGGGGAGCGAAGCACGAGACAAGCAAAGGAATGAGAGAGACAAAGCGTGTTTGTTGTTCGAAAGATTTAGCGCGTAGACGTCCCAGTTTGGGAGCGTCAAAGCGAATTCCCCGAGGTAAGGACAACAATCAATGGCGTAGACAGGCGTTTGTCTATAGCTGTTTTTTTTCTTGAGGTGGGGGGGGGGGGGGCATTTTCTTTTTTTCGTTTTGTTCTTTCTCTCTCTTTTTTCTTGAGTTGTAGCTAAAGTGCTTTCTTGTGTCGCCTAAATTGAGAGGAAACTGAAGCTGGAAGGTCATGTTCTCGTAGCAGATTAGACGAAATAAACATCTACAAAGCAATTTTAGCGCTAAAGATTTAAACAACTGAAGTTTAACATTAAGATTAGGGTTTTCTGTTCCCGCTTTGAAACTTGTTTACCCCATTTGACTAGGAATTTCTCAGGAGCTAAAGAACGCCCGCTCTTGAAACCGGAACTATAAAAGTGCGGGAAAGGTCTTTACCCCAGAAATATTTTTCGCCTAGTGACCTTAAATGGCCATTTATTTGGAGACAAGTTTCACATGGAAGATGGAAATGCTTGGCGTATCATTTTATCTGATATGATTGAGTTATGGGGTTTTAACTCCCAAAACCACCTATGATTACGAGAAACGCCCTAGTAGAAGGCTCCGGAAATTTTGACCACCTGGGGTTCTTTAAAGTGCACAGACATCGGACAGTACGCGAGCCTGAACATATCACCTCCATCGAAATGCAACTGCAGCAACCGGCATTCAATCCCGCGAATCTCTGATCAGCTGTGGAGTACAGTAGCCACTGGACCATCATGGCGGGGCCACATTTTATCTGATAGCTTGGCACATTCTCGATTTTTTCAGACATATCGCCGTTCTTTTTTCATAAATTTTTGCTCGCCTTAACATTCAGCACAAATTGATAGTGCATGACGCTGCTATCAAATTTCCTGTCTGCCTCACTAAGGCTTTCAGCGATTGATTGATTGATTGATTGATTGATTGATTGATTGATTGATTGTGGTTCGGTTAGGAAAGGACGCTAATTTCTGCAGCCCATGTAGGGAGCACGGCTAAGCGTCCGTGGGGGTGGGGGTAAGGGAGTGAAAGAGATAGAGAGGAGAGAAAGGCCGTAGTGGAGGGCTCCGGAAATTTAGACCACCTGGGGTTCTTTAACGTGCCCTGACAACGCACAGTACACGGGCCTCTGGCATTTTCGCCTCAATCGAAAATGCGACCGCCGCGGCCGGGATCGAACCCGCGTTTTTTGGAGGCTTTCAGCGGATTTCTCGAATAAGTTGCGTGTTGTCTGTTTGGGGAAAAACCAAGCCGGATGGCATACTTATGAAGGCACTTTGGCATGAAAAAATGCTTATGTGATTCGTGCATTAGTAGACAGAGATCAACCGCGATAATATCGACCTTTCCACTATATCTCGCCACTATTTCACGCGAAAGCACGCGGCGTTGGTTAACTGTGGGCCGACGGGGACGACTTGAATATGCTCGCCACCGATGATCAGGCAGGCAGGAGTTCACTGCGGATGCCCCTAAGTTTGCGGATCCCGAATTTCTCCCGAGCTGGGGCAACACCCTCTTGAACAGACCAATAGCACGCCATTGGCGCTCTACGGCGGTCAACGAAGGAAAGCTCAGGTCTCACATGTGCTGAACGCAGTGAACTCCACGCGAACGAACAATCCAGGCCGTCGCGCCGACGAAGGTCTTCAGAGTTGTCCCCACAGGGGTGGCAACGTCGAACGCTCGAGGTGCCCGCGCCATAAGCATGTGTTTATAACAAATGTAAACAGTTGAGGGCAATTGTTCCCTCAGATGGGAGAGCAATTACAGCTGCCCCTACAACAAGATGCACTTAAAACAGGTACCCATCCAACAAAATAGAACGAAGAGCGAGTAACCTATGAAGCTCAGCGTAAGCCATTTTGAAGAACCATCTGTATTGCTCAGGGTAGGCTGCTCATTTTATGAGTATATCTGATCATGCTTTAGAGGAAGCAAATCTAGTTTCAACAGATGGCACTAGTGATCGTGCTACCTCGAGATCCTTTAAAGTAGAAAAAAAAACAGAAATCATGTGCTTGTGCCACGAAAAGGTGTCCTACTAGTACAGACAAGCAATGGTAGTGGAATACGGAGAATGAACCGCAATCTTTAAATTTGGTAGCTTTACCTTTGCCATAATGCGAAACCATGCACAAGTCTGATTCGTTTAGCAAGAGTATGTATGGGAACTAAGATAACCCACGTTGAATAAAATCCTGCCGATCCCACGCTCTGCGGGAATCGGCGTCATGCGAAGCGGTCAGCGAGCACATTGCCTGTCGCGAATTGTGTGGCACTCAGCAAAACGTTACGAATAGGCTGAACGCCTTTGAGCAAAGCGCATAAGTATATGCATGCTTAACAAGGGTTAACTGGGTAACTCGACAGCACCGTGGCCACAGAATGGTAGGTCATGGTGCGTAATGATGGCACTCACGTCAGTGCACAGCACGAAGGTCTCCCGCTAAAGGGAACCATGTGTGGATGCGAAGCAAAGCGGGGACGGTTTGCCTGAGCGGGAGATGTAATTTTTTGCGGGAGCTGCCCGAGCGCTCAATCGCAGTGCTGCACAGAAGAGAAAATGAGGCACGAGCGCTCCGTCATTTTCATACCGCAGAACTACCGTGGCGCCCCCAGTGGAGTATGCAGCTGTCGCACCACCTGTCATGCGCGCCGCTCCATAGTGTAGAGGATTCTTAGGGGAGAGAAAGGGGAGCGTAGGAGAGGAGAGAGAGGGGAGGGGACGCGCATGCGCTGTGGAGGTGTGGGACGCGGGACTCGGACGCCGCTCCGTACAGTAGATGATTCCTAGAGGAGAGAGGGGTGGGGGGGGGGGGAGATAGCAGACGCTGCCTGCGTCAGCGTTCTCTCTCGCGGGCGAGGGCGCGTTCTCGTTCTCTGCCAGCTTGGGACCAGCTGTTGCGCATGCGCAGTGGGGGCGTGGACGGCACAGGGACAGAACAGGCTCGACCATAAGCTGCTTCGCATCTAAAAAACCGCTTAACGCACATAAGAAGCGCAACAGATGTTGAACAAACTGCCGGTGCATTAGGTTTATTAACTACATGTGCTGTTCGGAAGGAACCGCCGTAGCCATTTGGTAGTGTGTATGCTTGACGATTCGGGGGCCCGGGTTCGATACCCGCCTGACGCCTGGTAGGTCGCCTTCGGAGATTACAGCGCGTTCGTGTGTGTCTGTGTGTTATGAATACACTACAACCCCACGCTACGACAAATCGTATGCATTTGTAGCATTTATGTGTGTTTTCATGATATGTTAAAAGGGTATTTCAGTTTGCCCGTGGTCGCCATGGGCGGTATAAAATTCGAACACCTGTGGCGCATACCCGCATTCCACGATCTGAACAATACGGGTATGCGCCACACGTGAGTGCAGTACCGTTAGTTGTGACCTCCTTGGTCGTGAGCAAGGAGGTTTAAGGTCGTACATACATGACTAGTATGAAAGGGTACATGACGGGTATACATGACGAGTATATCATGCTACTGACGTAAATATTCATTCATGTTTGTCACGCGTTCGTGTGCTACCATCCAAATTTTGGTCACATAGGGGGAACGAGGTGACCGGGAGAGCATCGAGGCGTAGGCGGCTATATATATAGGTAGACGGATACGGTCAAGGTTGCTGGAGTTATACCCCTGTCACACGAGGCAACTTAGGTGCACTTTGAGCGAGTACACTTACGCTCACGGAGTGCACTTACGCTCCCGCGCTGCTACACGAGAAAGAGAAGTGTGCTTTGGAAATGGCCCCGCCACGGTGGTCTAGTGGCTAAGGTACACGGCTGCTGGGCCGAGGGTCGCGGGTTCGTATCCCGGCCGCGGCGGCTGCATTTCGATGGAGGCGAAATGTTGAGGCCCGTGTGCTGTGCGATGTCAGTGCACGTTAAAGAACCCCAGGTGGTCGAAATTTCCGGAGCCTTCCACTACGGCGTCTCTCATAATCACAGCTGGTTTTGGGACGTTAAACCCCACAAAACAACAACAACAAAGCTTTGGAAATGGGCATTCCCCTAGCGGACGTGGCAGCAAACTGCCCGAGGGTGACAATAGCGAGGTTCTTTTGTTGAAATTTGATTTGTTTCAACACACAGAAACATTTGTAATAAAGAAAACAGTCTTTTAAAAAAATTGCAGCATATCCACGGAGTGAATGATGATGAGTGCGCGAAGCTCGGGAGGTTCATCGTAGATCGTGCCGAGTTCCGGATTAATTTAGTTAACGCGCACGCCACGAATCCTTATGGTTACACTATGCACAAGTGAAATCTCCCACCGGCACTTCATTGCAAGTCAAGATGCAGTGCCTATATATATATATATATATATATATATATATATATATATATATATATATGTATATATATATATATATATATATATATATATATATATATATATATATATATATATATATATATATATATATATATGGGTGGCCGGTGAACGGTTCTCCAACGCGAGCAGTCGGTATTTCTCAATCAGGAAACTCGCCAGGAGACGCTGCCTGCACCAACGTCGTCTATCGCGGGTGAGGGCGCGTTCTCCTTCTTTGCGAGCTGGTAGAGCGTTCATCTAAGAAAGAGCGTTTCCATAGTCAACGCGCGCCTTTCGCTCTCTCTCTTCCTCTCTCTCACAAGACAGCAGATGGAAGAGTGAGAGAGAGAGAGGCACGCGCCGGGAGGCACGCGCCGAGGGCGAGCGCGTGCCTCCCGTGAGATACTGCCGGTTACGCCTGACGCAGGACAAGGTTAGACTAAGAGGAGCTTCGCACCTAAAACACTACGGGCGCCGCGTAATGCAGTAGCGTATTTGTTCGCAAGCCACTTCTACCGAGACTACACACTCCGTCGCCGCGGAGTGAGTTCGGCTTGGCGAACGCACTCGCCTGCAAGTGCGCTTTACAGCGAGTGTCACTAAACGTTCCCGTGTGACAGCGCGCGAATGACACTAGCGGCGAACTGCACTAGCCCAAAGTGCGCTTAAGTTGCCTCGTGTGACAGGGGTATTAGCCAAGAAGTGCATCGCATTTAAAATCAAGAAAGGTACTGAAGCTTCCACTAGTGGCGCGAGGCTAGCGAAGCTGATAAGCACTTGGGTGGTGCGGGTTTGGCTGCAGCACGAGCGCATTTCGTCCTGGTTTCGGCAAAACGCCCCGCAAAGCACGACGAGGCACAGCGAACGCTTCTCAATATTTCGCACCGAGCGAACGCCACCTTTTTTTCTAGGTGGCGTTGACCGAGCTCAGCGTAAATAAAGTCCCTAGATCTTTCTTCAAAAAACGGAAAAAAAGATCTAGGGACTTTAAGCGTAAATACGTACGCCTCAACGTACAGACGGTGGTAGACGCCGCATACGTGGCGTCGGCTGCACGCCATCCCACCCCTTTGCTATACTGCACTATGGACAAACGCATAGCTTTGATTGTGCTTCGGTTGAGGAAAACACGCTAATTTCTGCAGCCCATGTCGGGAATACGGCTACGCGTCCGGGGGGCTGGGGGAAAGGGAGTGAAAGTGATAGAGACGAGAGAAAGGCCGTAGCAAGGAGGATAGCCGCCGCGGTGGTGTAGTGGTTACGGTACTCGGCTGCTAACCAAAAAATTGGCAGATCCCACGTGCAGTGGGAATCAAGGAAATGCGAAGCACGCATAAGGAACGTAAAATGGATTTGCATTGTTGTCTCGCTATACCGAGTTTAGTACATATTAAGTTAACGAAACGGCCGCAAGAGCACCATGACTGTGGCATGTAAAACATGCCTCTCATACACGTATGTCATGATTCTCACGTTATGACTTGTCATTTACGTTCGTCGTGCAGTCTTGTTGTCCCATAGCAATATTGGTATACATCCATTTAAAGAAACGAGTGGCATGTAGATCATGCCGCTAATGACATGCATGTCATGATTTTCATGTTATGACCTGTCATTTATGATCGTCATGCAGTCCTGTTGTGCCAAACCAATTTTCGTATAGGCTCCGTGCAGTCGAGTTTTCCATGTGCGACATCAGCGCCAGAATGCACTGCCTGGCGGAGAGAAGAAGCAAAATTGGGCAGACTGTGACAGGGAAATACGCGAACGCGATGCGCGTCTCCAACTCTATAGCAGCAGCGACCGCCCTTCCCACCTTCTTTCGTTTTATTTCCCTTGAGACGCGCGCTCCAAATCTGCGACAAACTGTTCCAAAGGGCAACGCCTCGAGCGTTCGTGTGGTTCGCAGCACGCCCGGAAAGCAGCGAAGAAACGCGCGCGTCGCTGTCGCCTCGGTTTCCACCGTGTGCGACTGAGCCGTCCGACGAGAGCTACGTAGCGCCCTCTGGTCAGTAGACGAAGCCATTCCATTAACGAAACGGCAGTATAGCGCCAGGACCATGGCATGTATGTAAATCATGCAGTCATGACACGCGTGTCACGATTCTAATGTTATGACCTGTCATTTACGTTCGTCATGCTGTCGTGTTGTGCCATAGCAATTTTGGTATACATCCCCTTAACGAAACGCCTGGCATGTAAATCATGCCGCCCATGACATGCATGTCATGCTTTTCATGTTATGACCTGTCATTTATGTTCGTCATGCAGTCATATACCAATTTTCCTACACATCCCACTAACGACACGGCAAAGAGAGCACAAAGACCGTGGCATGTAAATCATGTCGCTCATGACATGCATGTCATGATTTTCATGTTATGACCTGTCGTTTACATTCATGATTCAGTCATATTGTGGAATGCCAATTTTCGTATACATGCCGTTAACGAAACGCGTGGCGTGTAAATCATGTCGCCCATGACATGCATATCATGATTGTCATGTTGTGACCTGTCAATCATGTTCGCCATGCAGTCATGTCGTGGCATACCAATTTCCGTATAGATCCCATGAACGAAACGGCCAGGAGAGCACCAAGACCGTCGCATGTAAACCATGTCACTCATGATATGCATGTCATGATTCTCGTGTTATGACCTGTCATTTATGTTTGTGATGCAGTCATGTTGTAGCATGCCAATTTGCGTATACGTCCCACTAACGAAACGCGTGGCTTGTAAACCATGTCATTCATGACATGCATTTCATGATTTTCATGTTATGACCTGTCATTTACGTTCGTCAGGCAGTCATGTTGTGCCATACCAATTTTCGCATACATCGCATTAGCGAAACGGCCAGGAGAGCCCTAAGACCGTGGCATGTAAATCATGCCGCTCATGACATGCATGTCGTAATTGTCATGTTATGACCTGTCATTTATGTTCGTCATGTAGTCATGATGTGGCATACCAATATTCGTAAACATCCGATTAGCGTAACGGCGAGGAGAGCACCACGACCGTGGCATGTAAATCATGCCGCTCATGACATGCATTTCATGATTTTAATGTTATGACCTGTCATTTATGTTCGTCATGTAGTCATGATGTGGCATACCAGTTTTCGTAAACATCCGATTATCGAAACGGCTAGGAGAGCACCAAGACCGTGGCATGTAAATCATGTCGCTCATGACATGCATGTCGTGATTTTGATGTTATGACCTGTCATTTATGTTCGTCATGTAGTCATGACGTGGCATACCAATTTTCGTAAACATCCGATTAGCCAAACGGCCAGGAGAGCAGAAAATCGTAGGCGGCTAGATAGATAGATAGATAGATAGATAGATAGATAGATAGATAGATAGATAGATAGATAGATAGATAGATAGATAGATAGATAGATAGATAGATACGCTCAAACTCGCCGAAGTTCGCTAAGAAATGCTTCGCATTTAAAAACGCGGGTTCGAGCCGCTGAACCTTACCGCGACGGGTGATCCGGCGTTTGCCTATGGTTCAGTTCTAAAACCTTGCCAGAGTGTCCAGAAACCAGTATCATTTCAAGCATCCTTGATCTGCTAAAGTAAACTCTAGACTAATTGTAGTGTAAAAGCGCGTTGTTTCGGATCAATAAAGTACCATTGACCGAGTATCAGTGCCACGATATTGCACACAAATTTTCGCTGACCGATTTAAAGGGCTTGCCTGGGCCGTAGTGGAGGGCTCCGGAAATTTCAAGGAGGTTTAAAAAAACATCTCCACTCCAGAATTTTTTATTTTAGACCTCCTTGGGAAATTTAGATCACCTGGGGGTCTTTAACGTGCACTGACATCGCACAGTACACGGGCCTCTGGCATCTTCGCCTCCATCGAAAATGCGACCACCGCAGCAGCGATCGAACCCGCGTTCATTGGGTGGCAGCCGAGTACCGTAACCACTTCACCACCGCGGCGGAAGAAGAGCGCGGGAGGAGTGAAAAATTGGTCTCTTTTTCTTTGAACGTGCTCGCGCTTCCCCAATGTCAATGCTGGCCCCGTGAGCGTCACTGCTGGTATGTGGGGCCGCCCAGCGGTGTCCGTGGTAACTGTGTCCGCGAATCAGCCAATAGTATTCCTCCTTCTAATTTCAAACTAAGCAGCGCAAACAAAAAGGCACGGGCGCAGAGAGACTGGACAGGACGGGCGCTGTACTCCAACTAAGTTTGGGGAGCCTACATGACTGCCTACATGACTGCGGATTTGTGTGGTTTGTACCACAGCCGGAAATCGTAGAGCCACTACTCGTCACCCTGGGGCACACCTTGCGCTGTTTTCCAGGGGCAGAAAACACCATCGGGACGCCGTACATGCGGTGTGCCACGGGAGTCGTCTATGAAATTCCACTTTCATGTGGTAAAGTTTACGTAGGCCCGACGAAGCGCTGCGTAAACACACGTGTCCGTGAGCATGAGAGATCACTGGAAGGTGATGACTCGACCTTCCTGAATCTGCCCGCCCATTGCCGTTCCTGCAGATGTGACCCATTACTTGGTAGAATCAAAATTCTAACAAGAAGTATGCATTTGTTAGCACGAGAACTGTCTGAAACTTTCTTTATCATTCAGAGGGGGGACACGTGCATCAGCACCACTTCGCTCTCCTTGCGTGACAGTGAAATTAGATCGTTAAGCAGGAGAAATTAGGCACCCTCTAACCGGCACAAATGTACGCGCATGCGCTCACATTTTCATCTGTCCTGTCGGGTTCAACGAGTGCTGTTTTCAATATACTTAGTTGGAGTACTGCGTCCGTGTGTTTTTGTTTGCGCTGCTTAGTTTGAAATTGGAAGAATGCAAGACCAACTATCCCCGCAACGTGTTCTGCTAAGTATTCCTCCTCCTCCGCTGTACGTGCCCGCCTGTTGCCGTAAGCTGTTGAAAAAAAAAAAAAGAAAAGAGCGTGCGCCTTCAAGACGTACTTTGAAAGCAAATTGCAAAAGTTCCCGCTGCGCGCACTCACATTTTTACAGCAGCCTCCACAGTTGATCGTCAGCATCTCTTTTTTTTTAAAGCGAAGCTTTGTACCTCTACCAGCCAAGGGTTCTGTCGTGTCCGTCGTTGTAATCAAAAAACGATCCCGACGAACCGCTAACAATTGCAGGTATAGCAGTATGCTTACTTGAATTCAGGCATTCAGCGTACAACTAAGCACTCGTTTTCGCATGAAGAACCACAAAAACAAGCATAAAAGTGATGAGCCAACATGATGGATGATAAGGGCTGCGGGCAAACAACGGAAATAGACTCGGCGCGGTCCGTAAGATTAGATTGCAGCTGTTGCAAAGCTTATGCAGCTGCTTGAAAGAGGGTTGACGTCATTCGAAACCCTTCCAGCCTAGTAACTGCTTCGGTTCATTTCTAGACTACTCCACTATGGGTAGACCACGGAAAGTAAACTCGAATCGGACCAAGTCGACTGCGGCGATGTGTGTGCCGTGACTACAAGCGATGGAATCGCCATTTTCACTGTCTACATCTCGCCGAATACATCCAAAGCTGACATCGAGCGGTTCATGCGAACGCACTTCTCTTCACTAGCGCTGGACCACAGTACACCCGTGATCATTGTCGGGGACTTTAACCTGGACATTTCGAAACCGCAAAACCAGTGGTTCATCCATTTCGTCTTGGAAGAGTTAGCACTCGTGTGCTTCACCAATGCAAAACAACCAACCACCATTCGCGGAACGTGCATTGATTTAACCTTGGCAAAGAATGTAACTACAGTGAAAACTGAAAATTTGAGTGTATATCACACCGATCATAAAGCAGTAGTGAACATTGTTGTGAAGTAAATAATAATAAAGGCCGTGGTTAAAGTTACGTTGTAGTGTGTGAAATATCAAGTGCGCCGCAGTCACCGTGAGGGTGGCGTAAAAAGCTTCGCTTTCCAACCACCTTCACAGGGTGGATTGGCGGGCAATTTTTTTTTTTTTTTTTGCTATGTACATAAGCGAGGCAGGCCCCCTCTGAATAATTTGTCTCAAGCGTGTTGCCCGTTTTCACAACACTGACCGAGTGTCCTGGAGCAGCGTTTCAATATAATGTGTGTTCATTTTATCGAACTGAATTTCATACGCATTGACTGTTGGAATCACGTTCAGGGGTTTTCTGGTGTTACTTTGCATGCAACATTAAAACTGCCCAACTGCACCTTTCAGTGTTTAAGACTTCTGTGCAAAAGTGCCCCTAGCTACTTTGTTACACCAAAAGTCAAAGAATGTGGTTACAAGAAAATGAATTATCAACGCAATTCGAAGATTAGCATTGCGATTTCCAGGGTTGTTTGTTTAATCTAAAGAAAGGCTTGTGGGATGAAGGTGACGTGAGATTTTATTGCATAATAAAATGCAGCCATCCCATACAGCGTCACGCAGTGGGGTATCTGGCTCTATAACGTAGCGTACTTTGCCATGTTTTCACGTTTAAATAAATAAGAATACAGCCACGCAAACTTCTGATCATTAACTTTCCTAAAAAATGTTAATAGTTGATGGGGTTTTAAGTGCCAGGAGCAGGGATGACTACGAGGATAGCCCTGTAGTTGAGGATTTCGGAGTAATTTTCAAAACTTGGTTCTTTTTTTTCAACCTGCACATCCATCTAAACACACGGTTCTTCATATTTATTTCTTATTGCGCCCTTATCGAGTAACATTAATTTTCAAAGCTATGTCTCTGCAAAATCTTCATGTTTGTGAGCGCGATATGCGATTTTGTGTAAGAAGTCGTAGCTGTGATAAGACCACAGTGTTACATGTCTTGAAGAACGCATACGTTTGCTTGGATATTTCCGAAATATTCACCTTGTCATTTTATCTTTAGGCTACATTTATTCGGTGAGCTTTACGAAACATTTAAAACACGTCGCTCAATTACGAAATGCCTTATTTTAGGGGCGAAGCTCCTTAAAGCGGCACCCGTTCGTCCCTCGTCGTAGTCGTAGTAGTGCGTAACCAGTCTTACGCTTTGACCTCCAAGGTGGTGCCGGTGGGAGATTTCTCCTGTGCGTTGTTGAACAATAAAAAATTCGCAGCGTGCGCGTTAACTAAAAGCCGAATTCCTCTGTCTCTCATTCCCCATTAGCAGCCATTTCGTGCGTCCCCGATGTATGTAGTAGTAGTAGTAGTAGTAGTAGTACTAGTTAGTAGTAGGTAGCCACCGGCGCGTGCCTGCTGGAGCGCACGCACGCGCCGAGGGCGAGCGCGTGGCACCTGGCGCTCGCCCTCGCAGCGAGCGCCGGGAGCCACGCGCTCCCCGGCAAACTCAACACTGCCCCGGCAAACGCGAGAGACAACGTTGGCGCAGGCAGCGTCTCCTAGCGAGTTTCTTGATTGAGAAATACTGACTGCTCGCGTTGGAGAAGCGTTCACCGGCAAAACCCATATATATATATATATATATATATATATATATATATATATATATATATATATATATATATATATATGCACTGGATCTTGACTTGCAATGAAGTGCCGGTGGGAGATTTCACTTGTGCATTGTGCATAGTTGAACCGTGAGGATTCGTAGCATGCGCGTTAACTAAATTAATGCCGGAACTCGGCACGATCTACGATGCACATCCCGAGCTTCGCCCACTCATCATCATTCATCTCCGTGGATATGCTGTAGTTTTTTTATCTCTCTAATGGCCTTTCAAACTTAAATATTAAAGCTCATTCAAGGCATTCCACCATCATTGCTTGTCTGTACTAGTAGGACACCTTTCCTGTGGCACAAGCACGTGGTTTTAGTTTTCGAGGATGCTACCTTAAAGGGTCTGGGGGCAGCGCGATCACTAGTGGTACTGTTGAAACTAGATTTGTTTCATCCAAAGGATGATCGGATATACGCATAAAATGAGCAGCCTAGCCTGAGCAATACAGATGGTTCTTCAAAATGGCTTACGCTGAGCTTCATAGGTTACTTGCTCTTCATTCTATCCTATTTGTTAATGCTTGATGATTGATTGTGGTTCTGTTAGGAAAGGACGCTAATTTCTGCAGCCCATGTAGGGCGCACGGCTAAGCGTCCGTGGGGGTAGGGGAAAGGGAGTGAAAGAGAGAGAGGAGAGAAAGGCCGTAGTGGAGGGCTCCGGAAATTTAGACCACCTGGGGTTCTTTAACGTGCACTGACAACGCACAGTATACGGGCCTCTGGCATTTTCGCCTCCATCGAAAATGCGACCGCCGCTGCCGGGATCGAACCCGCGTTTTTTGGGTGGCAGCCGAGCACCGTAACCACTACACCGCCGCGGCGGACATGCATGTCCTAAGTGCATCTTGTTGTAGGGACAGCTGTAATTGCTCTCCCATCTAAGGGCACAATTGCCCTCAACTGTTTACATTTGTTATAAACACACGCTTATGGCGCCGGTACCTCGAGCGTTCGACGTTGCCGTCCCTGCTGGGGATAACTCTGAAGACCTTCGTCGGCGCGACGGCCTGAATGGTTCGTTCGCGTGACCTTGAGTGCACGGAGTGGGGTTCCCTCAGGCGGACGTATTGTTCCGATGGAAATCAGCGCCACGAATCCCGTTTAGAACTTCTGACGCGTTTCGGGCCATTTACTGACCGTCGATTACCGCGGCCACCGCCTGTTGTCGTTGCGGCTCGATTACCGCGCACAATGCCATTACCGGCACAATGCACACCATTCTGTGGTCAGTGTGGCATCCACGGCCAGGAAAGAGAGACTGTGGAGATGGTCACCCCACTTAAGTCTGCCAAGTACGACGTTCGTATTTGTCCGCCGCGGTGGTGTAGTGGTTATGGTACTCGGCTGCCACCCAAAAAACGCGGGTTGAATCCCGGCCGCGCGGTCGCATTTTCAATGGAGGCGAAAATGCCAGAGGCCCGTGTACTGTGGGTTGTCAGTGCACGTTAAAGAACCCCAGGTGGTCTAAATTTCCGGAGCCCTCCACTACAGCCTTTCTCTCCTCTCTATCTCTTTCACTTCCTTTCCCCTACACCACGGACGCTGAGCCGTGCTCCGTACATGAGCTGCAGAAATTAGTGTCCTTTCCTAACTGAACCACAATCATCATCATCGTCGTCGTCGTCGTACTCGGATGCTGCTGCGGGAGACTTTCCTCCCCTAAGCAGCCGCTAATCCTCTCACGCCAGGCCTGAAGGCCCCCTATACAAGAAAAAATAAATAAATAGCGAAGTTGGTACTACTTGTGCAAGGCTAGTGAAGGTAATGGGCACTTGGTTCGTCCGCGTTTCTCCTCATCTCGTCCTGCTCCGAGGATCCGGGGAACGCTTCGCGAAGCACTGCAAGGCCCAACCAACGCTTCCCAATGTTTCGCACCGAGCTCCGCGTAAAGACGTTAGCGTTGAACCAGAGACGGTGGCAGATTCGGCGCGCATGGCCTTCATTTGATGTCGTCCTATCCCTTTGCTGTACTAGACTATGCATGAATATGCTATTTTAGGAGCTGCTTGGACGCCACGAGAGGACGCTTGTTCTCGTGGCGCGAAGCTATTAGCAAACGCATTGCTTAGCGAGACGCTGCGCACCGGTCAAATCGGCGCCCACTGTCTAATTCAAGTAAATTTATACATACATACATACATACATACATACATACATACATACATACATACATACATACATACATACATACATACATACATACATACATACATACATACATACATACATACAGGCCCCGCCACGGTGGTCTAGTGGCTAAGTTACTTGGCTGCTGATCCGAGGGTCGCGGGATCGAATCCCGGCCGCGACGGCTGCATTTCGATGGAGGCGAAATATTGAGGCCCGTGTGCTGTGCGATGTCAGTGCACGTTGAAGAAACCCAGGTGGTCGCAATTTTCGGAGCCCTCCACTACGGCGTCTCTCATAATCATAACTGGTTTTGGGACGTAAAATCCCACAGAACAACAAATAAATACATACATACATCCGCCTATCCCTTATTTACATGGGCTATCAATATCAAGGATGAGACCAGCCTAGTTCCTTTTACAGACGTAACTAATAACCTGTCATATTTCAGGACAGTCATTCGAAGACCCTTAGGCAAGGTGACGTAACTGCGCCATCGTGAATGCGACTGTCCACGCATCATCGTCTAGCGGAAACTTCGTGCGATGTAATATCAGTATTTAACGAATAGCACGGTCCTTTGTCGAACAGTGCACATTCCCATAAGGAAGTGGCGCATTGCCCCGTTCTTCAAAATCTTGGGAGAGTGAACGACGATCCTTGCTGACGCGTGCACAGTGATGTCGGTGAAGGCACTGCTTGCGCATTTCCTGTCTGCGCGCATCAAGTCGCAGTATCTTGAACACGGAACGCATTCAATCGTGCAATGAGAACCTTCGCCTCTTTTTGTCCAGGTCTTTTCCAATATACGAAGCACCGAACGAGAGATATACCATTGTGTATTTGTTCCCGATGGCGAAAAAACAAGAGGCACGTAGGCCCAATTTGTCCACATTAACTTACCTTTGTGAGACGCACAGAGAGCCGGAGAACATGATCAAGCGAGTCACGACTGGAAAATTTCACAGAGCGCCGAGGTAAACAAAAAAAAAAAAAAACACCAGGCCTGCGCGGAATCGTAGGATAGTGACAGCGTAAGCTGGAGTAGAAACGTTCTTAGAGGCCACTGTAAAAGCTTGGGGATCTGGCCAAGTGATCGGGCCATCAGGTATATCGAAGTGCCAGGTCAGGTTTGTTTAGCAATTATGAAATTTCTAATTGAAACCAAAGGAATTTTACCTTAATTGGGTAGGTGCATCCGATATGTGCCAACTTACAGAAGCCAATGTGCCATCGGCGATATGTGCCAACTTACAGAAGTCGGGTTGCTGTCGGGCTGCGCACGTCGCCTGCCGCGTGACGCATGGCACGATACGACAAAACTGCTTCACGAGGCAGCGCTTTGTAATAATGGTGACGGTAAAGTTGAAGAAGATCGTTTCATAATGATGATTTTGATGATGCCTCTGTAACGGGTGCAGAACTACAAAGCATGCACCCCTGTGTTCTTTCAAAGGATTCCTCGCACTCGTTATGCAATCCACTTTCCTCGACGCTTAGTGGGTTATTACTATTTTACCACGTAACATTGCATTTGTCAACGAGATTCCTCGGCAGGCTTTATAGCTGTTTAGGTCTTTTAGCGATGATTTTTCAAGCCCAGGCGTAGCTCAGTGGCCCGACTGCCATGCAGACGTACGCGGGGTTCGAATCCGCCTTAGGTATGGTTATCTTTTTCTAAAATTGGAGTGGTAGTGGTTACGGACACCGGCGGCGCCGGACAACTACGACGCCAAAAACGGCCCTTGTTGTGATCTCATAACAGCTTACGCTGTAAAAAATTGCAAGTGGGAAATAACGGACATTCTGCGATGCTTGTCTGGTCCTCGAAATCCACTCCACTTATGGGCTCCCATAAAAGTAGAACTATAATGTACTAGTGGTAGTACACTATAGTAGAACTGCAGTCTTTCGACGAAATATATATCACCGCACGCTTCCTCTCTACATCAATCCCTGTTATAAACTCAGCTGTTTGTTTTCTCTGGAAGCAAGCAGGGAAACTTCCCACAAGTCCACCGGAACGCGGTTGCCCACTCATTTTCCCTGGCTTAAACAACCTGAACACAGAAAGCCCGTACCTAAACTCTCAGCGCGCTCTGCACAGGGCTTCGGGTAGAATCCACAGAGTCGGAGGCACGGTTTCGAAACGCCTTTTTTCTTTTAAAAGACAAAAAAGTTAGAGCTTGCCAGGCGCAGGGGGAGATGACAAATAAGGGCATCATCACAGATATCCTCCCTTTTCGTCATCTGTCAACATTGGTTTCCCGCAAAAAAGGGGCAGGAGTAAACAGACCAAGTTCCATTTGCAATGGTTGTCCAGCAGCGGACAGTGCATTACCGCCGGCAAAAACCTCTTCTCAGACAGATGCGAACAGCTGTAAATTCAGTGCACGGCATTCCTATTTGCCCTTATCCGCGGAACCGGCAGGGATACTTTCCGAGGAACGAAGCGGTAATAGTCGAGTTGTCCACGGCTGAAAATAAGAGTGGCGAGGCGAGAGCACACCTGGAAAAGAAAACTATGCATGAGGTCACATATACCGAACGAATTACCTTTTGACCCACAACTGAACAAAATGTCTATTTGTGTTTGTAATATAGATTCCGATGCTCTGGTGTTTCTCCCGAATCTCCCATTGATACGAGTTCCTATGCATGTCAGGTGTAATAGAAACGTAGGACTCGAACAGCAAATTCGTGTCAGTAGTGACACATATTTTACTTGACACAGAATATAAAATACAGAGCTTGGCACTTGAGCGAGTTATAAACATTTCGCGGACGCTTAAACCACTAAGTGTGGTGAAATATTATCCAATTCCATGCACACATGCACCGGGTTTCGACCAAAGGCATCACTCGTCGCCGTCGCAGTCACGCTCCGTATATGTATATGTATATATATATATATATATATATATATATATATATATATATATATATATATACATAGAGAGAGAGAGAGAGAGCATATTAAGACCAACCGTCTAAAGGCAGTCTTTGGCTGGGCATCGAATGCGCGACGCGCAACTTAGAAGACTAGGCCGCAGAAACAGCTCTTGTTAGAGTGCAAAGGGCCAAGTATTTATAGAAGTGTGTGAAGTTTGCAACGTTGACCGTGTTCAGACAATGCTCACGTGTTGGCGGGTAGTGACACGTGACGTCACAAGCGTCCCTTTTCCTTACTTTGCACGCGCTTTACGCTACCGCTGTGGATGCGCCCTGGTTTGTAGGTTTTATATGCATTATTTCTAGCAGCAACGGTACTAACACAGGCTGAACGTCTCTGTGAGAACACATGGCCGAATTCAGGGTGAGAAGGCTATTGGAATTTTCTTGGCAATATATACGCGCATGATGAATGCGTCGACCGAAGACAATGCGGACGCATATCTGTAGGCGGGCGCTGCAAAGCTTGAGAACTTGGAAAGCAATTGCAAAATGTCTCTGGAAGATCCTTTACTGCCACATCTTAAACAAGAGCTGGCACGGAAAGCCCCCAAAATGCCAACGAGTTTCAACGGTAGCATTTACCAGGGGTTCTCGAAGACGTTCAATTGAGCCTGCCCATCTTCCTCTTTCGTTTATATGACGCTGCGTACTGCTTGAACAGTGACAACAGAAATTCAGTGGGTCTCTTGAGGGAATGATACATCAAACCTGGCCACCACGCTTTCCTAGCATGTTGCAACAGCGACCAGTGGAGGCCTAGTGCGAACCAACGGGTGCTGCAAAACATTTGCGCTAGAAAAGACTGGAAACAACAACAGACAAAAGAGAAATCGTAGGAGCTAATGTGCCCTAGTGTCACCGATCTCGGGGGCGCTTGCGGATCATGGAAGAAGAGACACGTTTAACGACGATGGCTTTGTTGGCACAGCAAACGAATTTATGCCGAGCACGGCAAACCAAAAATCGACAAAATTTGTGCAAACACAAAACTATCACAGAAAATGACCTACAAACGAAAACCAAACTTCCTTACGTAACAATACTTTCCAACTTCTCAGTTCGGCGAAGCTCTTCGTCCTACGTTTAGCCGCACTGACTTCGCCGACGTTGTCGCAGTCAACAAATGGAACGTTCTTACTGAGGTCGGCGCTATACCTGTCGCAGCAATGTCTGATGCCGGTCTGAAAATCCTTGAAATCAAAAGGCACCGGCGCAAACAGACGACACAGAAGGAGAGACAAGGACACACGTCCGTCATCAACCTTCTTCTGAGTCACATCGTCCGCGCTCGTGTGTCCTTGTCTCTCCTTCTGTGTCGTCTGTTTGCGCCGGTGCCTTTTGATTTCAAGAATGTACCAACTCGCCCAACAAGAGGTTTTGATGAAGTTTATTTCTTATACAGTGGGCCCGTCTTTCTGTGTTTCACCTTCCTCGTCCGTCATCAACCTTCTTCTGAGTCACATCGTCCGCGCTCGTGTGTCCTTGTCTCTCCTTCTGTGTCGTCTGTTTGCGCCGGTGCCTTTTGATTTCAAGAATGTACCAACTCGCCCAACAAGAGGTTTTGATGAAAATCCTGTTGGACGTTTCCAAGTTGTTGCTTGCAACTGTCCTCCTTTACGGCGGCTGGAAGATACCGCCTGCCTCCGTAGCCTTCGCCCGGTCTCCTTCGCCCGGCCAGTTGCTGGCGTGTCACAGCGTCTTCGAGTGTTAGGCCTAAGGCCTATGTACGAGCTCGTTCACCTGCTCGAACTGCTGACGTGTCGCACCGGCGAATTAGTGCTGGCCGAACTTCGAAGGGGTATTGCGGTCGGTATGTCCGGGACTGTTGGCTGCAGCACCTCCGAGGAGCCTCGCCCGTAAGTCTTCCAGGTCCACGGCCACGCCACGGAGTGCCAGTGTCACGGGCTCCCGAACTGACCACCCGCTGCTCCCGTCGACAGAGCGGAGCTGCCGATGCTTCCTTCTACGGCCGTCGCAACCCAGACAATTGCCAGCTCAGTGTTGACCATTTTCCGGTCGCAGCTCAGGTCGCGCGCCACGAAGTCAGCCGTCCACCAACCACGAACATAGACATGTCAACGGCGCGCGCTTTCTGGCGCCTCACCATTCTTTCGCCCGCCATCTCTCGTTTTCGCCATGTGGCTCGTGATTTGGGCCCCTCTACTCATGACACCTAGCCATGAACCTAGTGGATTTTGAGTCGCGATGGCCTTGTTTGTACATGGATTCAAAAACATTTTTCTATCTTTCTTAGAAGCTTCCTCGGCAAGCTTCTTATGCTCGCGCTTTGTCCGGCGGCGGCGACGGCGCGGTGGCGTGTACACGCCGCTCAAGGCGCCGGCTTTCCGGTGCTTTCAAGAATGCTCACTAGATGGCGGCGTCGCTCAAGGCGACGCACACCACTCTCAGCGCGTGTTCTTCCTTTATCTTCGCCGGGAGCTCATGCAGTGAACTCTTCGTTACCGCTCGGCCGCATGAACACCGCACAAGCCAACGCAGCAGCGCGGCGGGCTCGCAACGTAGCAGCAGCTCGGGCTCGTCGCCAAGACCCTGCGGTGACAGCCCGGGAAGCCGAAGCGAAGAGGGCTCGCCGTCAAGCAAACCCGGAGCTGTGGGCCAGCGAAGCAGAAGCGAAGAGGGGCGCGCCGTCAAGCGGACCCTGCGGTCACAGGTAGCGAAGCAGATGCAAAACGGAAGCGGCGGCAAGAGAACCCAGAAGAAGTGCGGGCGCGGGATGCCGCGGCCAAGCACCAAAAGCTGTCGCTACCTGACGTATAACAACGTTGTCACGTCTATGTATGATGGCAGTAGATGTGTACGGAGGCTTCGCGGGTTGCCCGATCATCTCCCAGCAAGCTCCTCTAACATCATTCACTTTGTGGATATGGCGATGCTTTTTTTTCTTCAAAACTTGATCTTTTAAACTGTCTTCTCAAGTGGACTCTTGCAGCTTGAATATGTGTTCGTTTATTAAACTTTGCATGCTCCTTTCTATATTTGCACCATGTGCAATGAGCTACGACTAATGAAAACGAATGGTTGGTTTTAATGTATTCGTGCATTTCAAGAAACGAAGACAAAAGTGACAAATTTTTGTTTTCTTTGGTATTTTTAATAGAGCTTCATTCTAAGTCAGCAGATGGACAATGTCCTGGTTAGTTGCACAGTCTGATAAGTCGGGTACCACTGTTCCTTACGAAGCTTCAGAGTAGATAGCAATGAAACACTGGCGTTAAAAGCTGTGATAAAGACAGGGCGGATACTCTTCCACTTGTCCATTCTACTAGACCCGCACCTGTTAGTCAAATTCGATGAGAATTCTGGTACACATCATCTGGGGCCCCGCCGCGGTGGTCTAGTGGCTAAGGTACTCGGCTGCTGATCCGGGGGTCGCGGGATCTAATCCCGGCCGCGGCGGCTGCATTTCGATGGAGGCGAAATGTTGAGGCCCGTGTGCTGTGCGATGTCAGTGCACGTTAAAGAACCCCAGGTGGTCGAAATTTCCGGAGCCCTCCACTACGGCGTCTCTCATAATCAGAACTGGTTTTGGGACGTTAAACCCCACAAAACAACAACATCATCTGGGCACATAAGCCACGCCTTGGAACTTTCACGAGTGGTACTTATTCTTTTATTACCGCTCACTTGCTCTATATGTTGTGAGGTCACATAAGGAAATATTCTCTGCCCTTTCCGCACATTATTTGCCAGCGTAGACGCAGTTAGGGTCGAGCCCTTGCTTCTATATGTTTTTCCTTGTACCAAAGCTGAAAAGATAAACTGGGTTACCCATCCGTATGTTAACAAGTAAAGCCGTAAACTGGCGTGGTTGTGGCCGACGCACTTAATTTTTCTTTAAATCGCACTTTCAGCAGAACAAACTTTGAAGATGTCGCCCACGGCTTATCACGACGAAACGCCTGTTGCTGCTGTGCTGCCACGTGACCACCACTGTCCTTTTCGTGAATGAAATAATTCGCCCCTTGTACCAGCCCAGATGTGTTACGCCACTACCCGCTGCTTCGGTACACTTTTTTGTGCGTGTTAGCGTATGGAATCGGTGGACTGCCTTCAAGACTGCTCAGTTGCGCGTGGAAGTGTGAAACACAGTTGCGGAGGGCCCCGACGTTCGCAGCCAGTGGCGTCTTCTGGGTGAACTTATGCGGTACTAAGAAGCACCAAGGCTGGCGAAGACGACGAGGGCTGTCTTCTACAGACACAGGTTAGGCACTCTCGGTATATGTGAGCGTAACCAGCGTAGCTGATAAAAACAGCGTGTTGTCCACTGTCCATCATAAGGTGATTTTGTTGTTGTTGTTAAAATAGAAAACGTTCGCGTCTGGGAATGCAAGGACTACATGAAACTGACGTTCTCAATGAGCAAGTACGCACATTATTTCCCATGAGGATTGATCTTCGTCAGGTACAACGGATTTCCTCTCCCATTGCATGGGTTGGCTAGGGTGCCAAATTTACGATGAAGTGGTTGACGTTAAAAGAAAGCATTCAAATTAAACTGTGGTGTAGTGCTGTAGAGGAGAAATAAGCTCTTATATCAAGCGAACAGAAGCAGGCAGCCACTTGCGTTTAGAGATAAGACCGTTATAACTAGAACCTGCTTGTGCAACTCTAATGTGTGGCACACACAAGGAAATGAGGCATTCTTCGTAAAATGGGCCCTTTTCGAGCATGGCCGGAGTGACTAAATAATTTTTGGCTTGTAATAGAGAGATTGTTTTCCGTTTTCTTTTTTTCTTTTCTCCCGTACTGTGAAGTCTTAACTCCGTTCTGCGCCGCGGCTTCAACTTGCAATACGACATGTAGCATCGTGTTTGTGTACGCCAGGTATATCTGCGTAATAACAATTCTTGTGATCTGCTATGAGCCACTACCCCCCATATAGTAACAATGTCAATGCATCGCGTCCACGAAGGGAGTGTCTGTGCCTCTTTATAGTTGCAACACTTCACGGCCTACTTGTAGGACTCGCTCAACCTCAGTTAAAGTAGCATCGGCGTGCACACACCGGTCCGGCGACGGCAGAACTATAGGCCCGCATTCATAATCCTACCTTAATCTTATGGCTTGTTTTCCATATCTTCCGTGTGCCATTGTCACGCTTTATGAACAAGTTAGTCCAGTACCTATACCCAAGCCTCATAAAAGTCTCGCGCACCGATTAACGTTTCAGTGCTCTTAACTCGCCGTAATGTCACAGAGGCGATAAGGAAAACAAGCGATAAGGATAAGGTAGATTTTTGAATATGGATCACAGACTGGCGATTCAACGAAACTTGAAGACAAGAAAAAAATGAGAAGGTAGGTGAGGGAGAATTGCATCACTTCGAAGGTAAATGCGGAAACATTGAGCCATGCAGCGAAAGCACATCAGCGGCGAAGCGCCTATTTCACGCCCGTCCGAATTCTGGTTAGACGCGCGAATTCAGACAATGACGGCAAGTCCGCGCGAAGCGCTCGTTGCTATATCAAGCGAGATAAAGCCCTTTAAATACTATACGCTGTTTCTTTCTATACCACCATGGGTACGCGCTGCTGCGATCGGAGCGACGCGAGCGCGTTGATGCTACTTTGGGGGATCGTGCCTCAGCAGACAACGAGCAGGAAGCATTACAGGTCAATGACGCGCATTTCACGCAATCGACGCCGGTTTGGGGCAGTTTTTGCGACCTCCACCTATAGTCGGCTTCAGGAGTTCCGTGCAGCACTGTGGAAGCTACGGCCCCTTCTGCCAATCACGAGGGCAAACACGTGTTAAACGTATCCTTCCGCACCATGGCACCATGGCAGTCGCAAACCGTGCAGTGGCAGGAGAAGCGTTGGAAAGGGGAGGAGGAGGACGAAGTGAGGCCCTTATTGGCAGAATTGGCTACAATGACATTTCGTCCCGCCTCGGAAGATTTCTGCGCTCGATGGCCTCGTATATCCTTGGCTCTGCTGCACGGAACTCCTGAAACAGACTATAAGGCGGACTGCCCGACAGCAATTATGCGAGCACTTGAACGGGGCTCTTGCCGTCGCCGTCATATATATATATATATATATATATATATATATATATATATATATATATATATATATATATATATATATATTAGTTACGTCTGGTGTCCCACAAGGCTCCGTTCTGGGTCCCTTGTTATTTTTTATTTTTATAAATGACCTTCCCAGCAATATTAAATCCCCAGTTCGTCTCTACGCCGACGGCTGTGTACTTTATCAGGTAATTACTTCTCCTCACGATCACGTCATACTTCAGGATTCTTTCTCGCATTTTTGTTCATGGTGCTCCGATTGGAAGATGCGCATTAACTTCCAAAAGACCGTAATTCTGTCATTCACGAACAACCATGCTCCATCGCATTACGCATACTCCTTCAACAACATTGCAGTTCCCCGAGCACAGACGTACAAATACCTTGGCGTGATGTTCACACACAACATGCAATCGTCGCATCACATAGATTACATTACATCTAGAGCATTAAAAAATTAGATTAATTAAGACGTACGTCATCTAAATCTCCGAAATCCACCAAACTTCTTATGTACAAAACACTGATTCGCCCTATATTAGAATACGCTGCGTGCGTGTGGAATCCATACAAAGTATGTGATGTGGAAAAAATCGAATCTGTCCAAAGGAAAACTGTTCGTTTCATTTCACGTCGATATGACCATGGTTTTTCGCCCTCATCTGCAATGAAATCTTTGAAATTATCACCATTGTGCACTAGGCGTGACATCGACTGTTTGAAACTGTTGCACTCTTTTGTACACTCGTCATGCCGGCTATCTAATGACAATTATATCGTGTATGCTAGTGCTCTGCCAACTAGACGTGGTCACAATCTTAACATAAGGCCTTTCTTTGCACGTACTAACATGTTCAAATACAGTTTTTTTTCCAAGGACTATTGCTTACTGGAATGATCTACCTGATTCTGTTCGTGAAATGAACATATCAGATTTTTTGGAGTCATTTGAATCACATTACTATCTTTTGTCTCATTCTGTACCCGGTTGTGCTTAGGAGGTGACGATATTGTTGTGATGTTACTCTTATTCTTCCTAGTGTATTCATGTAACCCACTCCTGCAATAGCCCTGCATTGGACTGCAGTATTTGGAAATAAATAACTAAATAAATAAATAAATAAATATAGTGGAATAGCAGACATGACTTCGCAGTTATCGTTTATTGCCAAGTATCGACCGCTGGTCCGGTCTTTTTCAAGGCATAGAAAGAAGTCATATATATATATATATATATATATATATATATATATATATATATATATATATATATCATGAGCAAACTCATGAAGTTATATAACTTCACGAGTTGTTTCTAACAAATAAAGAACGAGCCCTTGACCCCTTCCCTTTTGTTATATATATAACTTAGTGAACCAACAAAGCTTGAAGCCTAGGAAAGCATAGGGAAAGCTATTCAAGTTCCTAATTACGGTATTGTAATTTTGGAGTAACTTAGGAAAGAATTAAAGTGGACGAAAAGTCCGGTTCCGTTCTCATCGTTGGCAGGTTTGCCAACGTCCAATTCGTCCAACGGCTTTCGTCCAATTTAATCCCTTTCTGCTTACTCCAGAATTACAATACCACAATTAGGAACTTAAATAACTTCCCCTATGCTTTCCGGGACTTCAGTGTTTGTTGGTTCACTAAGTTGTTTCTTACATATAAACGAGTCTTTGACTCCTTTTCTCTCCTTGTTTCATAGCTTGGGCCTCGTTGCGACAGATCTGGTGCCTTTAGGTCGCATACGAGGGCTGATTGAACAGCAGTCATCTCTCCATAAGATCACGCTCTACATGACGCCTCCCGGCAATAAGAGTGTCCCGCGGCTGCTGTAACATTACAGCGCTGGGACACGACAGCTGTAACATTACATTAAGCACAGATTTACTCAACTTTGTCATGTTCTTTTTATTCTTTTAAGGCCTAAACGTTTCGTACAAATATTCTCGCTGCAACAATGACTCTTTAGAGTTTGCAATAGTATGCAAGCCACTTAAAAGTGAAAAATGAAATATAGGCGGCGGTACTTGTACCGGCAAAGGCTCTCAGAGGTGATTTAGCTAACAAAAGTACACGTGCAGACCTAACCTGGGCTTTCGCCTAAGCATTTTCTGTAGCATAATTTCTGCACAAGGACGCGCCAAGGCGTTTTTTTTCTTTCTTACATTCACTTACGCTCAGCCACGCCTTAGCCTATGACGGAAAAACACACCTATGACGGCAAATTTGGGAAATGAATGCTCATGTGAAAACAGAAGGCACACAACAAATAGGCATTTATTTGACGGGAGACCGTTCTGATACAACGGCTACCATCGTCTAGCTTGTATGCGTGGTGGTGCCCATTCAGGGGACGAAAAGCCACACACAGAAAAACACAAGAAACACATATGCGCGATGACTGTCTCTTCTTGTGTGGTTTTTGATCCCCTGAAACAGTTCAGCTCAGAGTGCAAAAGTATCCCATGCCAACTAGCCCCCATCGCAGCTTTATTTAGCGAAAGGAAAGTGCGTCCACGCCCTTATCTCGCAACGCATTAGCCGCCTTGTTTACTCCGCGTCTGAACAATGTAGACACACTGTTTCGGCGACCGTCTGTTGTGCTGTGTGGGAGAGCTCTGGTTATGTGCAACTGTGCGTTTGGGTGACGCTGAACCCAGCGCGTAACTATGGAATGGAGACTGTATCTAGGAGCAGAGCAAGCCCTCTGGGCCTAGAAAGTGCGTTTATCGTGCAACGCCGCCACACCGACGGTAACGCTGTTTTCCTTGCATGCTATACGAAATGCACGACCGGGAATCATGGAACACGCAGAATCCCTTTTCATAGTCGCGGAAGTACAGATAAAGAACGCAGATGTTTGGACGTTTAGATATCTCTGTTCTTTCAATTCGTCCATTTGCCTCGGTTCTCAGGCGGGGAAACAAATAAAGACTCACTGATCGAGGCAACATGCGGCCTATATTCCTGCTGCCGCCAAAGAGGTTACGATGTTTGGAAGGAATCGATGCCACGCAGCAAGGGGTCGCCGATCCCCGTACGTTTGCTGGAGCCCGAGATGGGAGCAGGGCAGGAACGTCGTACAAGTGCATGTAGCGCAGAACAAATATAGCGTGCAGGCAGGCGAGAAAGCCGAAGACGTCGGTTATCGCAACTACCCGGGCTTTATTGTGTTACCGATCTCTACACTTGCGTGGTGTGCACAATTTGCTGATACCATGGTGCGACCGGTGCGTTGATAATGTTCCTAAAGCTCAACAGTGTTACGAGAACCCAATCGATGGCATCAACTGAAATGTATTAAATCCAACGGGGCCCTGCCACAAAGATGTAGGTCAACTCCCTGGTTCACCCTCTCTGAAAGTTCAATCCGACGTTGGGGCCCTGAGGAACCGCGTGGTCGGTGTGGTAATATTGCATAGCAAGCTGTCTCATCACTTAGCTTTACCTTCCTGTTCGTTTGTTTAGTTTTACTGTGCCATAATTGTACGACCTACCTCTGTACGCAGATATATTTACAACTATTTCAGAATTTTCCCGCCCGCCAGCATTGTTTTAGTCTCTGGTTTTGTGTTGAAACAAGAGGGGGAAAAAAACCCATCCCGCTATTTCTCGCCTGAAAACTGTTACAAACAATGGGCGTCTATGCATGTTTTCAATCGATGTCTTCACTTCTGGCCTTTCAAAGCTGTGGCAGACTGAGAAGCTGATAGAAAAATAAATATGTCTGCGCGACATTACGACATAGTCGCCTTGCACCAGGCTCAGTATCGCTAGCGGTAATGAGGCCATGAAGACCTTTACTGCTAAAAAGTAGAATGATGTCCGCGTGGTAATATGGTGCCCTCAGCTAAGAAATGCAACGTGCAATGGGCAGCAACGTAAGGAATCTTGGGATCGGGACGTCGTCTAAAAACTGCACAAATGCTTGTCCTGCAGAACCTGATGCTCCAGCGATATCGCATACACCGGCGATTGATTTCATTGATTAGTGTATGGGGTTTAACGTCCCAAAACCAACTCTGATTATGAGAGACGCCGTAGTAGAGGTCTCCGAGAATTTCTACCACCTGGGGTTCTTTAACGCGCACTGACATCGCACAGCACACGGGCCTCAACATTTCGCCTCCATCGAAATGCAGCCGCCGCGGCCGGGATTCGACCCCGCGACCTTCGGATCTGCAGTCGAGTGCCATAACCACTAGACACCGTGGCGGGGAATCAACCAGCGAGAAAACTTCAATAACAGAAACGGGTTGCTATGGGTACCCGCACGCACCGGACTGTACAGCCCCAACGATGAAGCTTCCCTTAAAGAGCATCATCGAAGGGAGACGAGCGTCCCGGTGTACTGCAAAGCTCTGGGCGTGGGCGGATCGTATCGCCAAACTACACGACATCACCATGCACTACCAGTTGCAGAGACGCTTATACCCATCCCCTCAGCTATAGGTTTGACAGAAAGCAAATGACACACTATACACACAGTTACAAACGGAATCATACAGAAACTCGAGAGTCATGGACACCATGCATCCGCACATGTTCACTACAAACAGACGCAGATCACCTTGCGAGGTTACCACACTCAATCGCATTACGTGGGTGTGTCAGGGGGAAATAGACAATTCGGACGGTGCCGATTTCTCCGTCTCTTCCATTGCCAGCCTACGCTCGAGCTGGGAGACCGCTCTGCTCTTGTCGAATCTGACAACAGACCTCTTGTCGGCCCAGCGGGCTGAGGAAACCTCATCAAGACAAGGTCTCGGAACCGTGTCCGCGACGGGGGAACCCAATAATAAGACGCAGGACTCGAGCCTTCTTGGTTTAAAAATGCCTTCGTCCGTTTAGGGTTTCCCAAAGTTGCGAAGGCATTTGGGTCAAGGCTGACATTTACAGCGCTTTTCAATTGTAAGTCTGTACGTTTGCTATTGACAACTCAGCCTCACAAATATAACTCGCATGAACATTTCCTGAAATGTTGTCTAATAAAGGGGTCTCATGTACGAGGTTCTCGTGAGTGTTAGCAAGTGTTATGGGCCGCGCCGTTCCTTTGCCTGTACACATGGAATAGAGGAAGGTTGACACTGTATGAGTAGCCGTCTTTTTCACATTTCCGCACACTGCAATTGCGGAACTGTCTGACATAGTGGTTAAGGTAGAATTAGCGGCCGTTTGAAAAAAAAAAAAGAGACAAATATACATCACGTCGGCGCACTTCGCGTGGCGTTTCCAGGCAGAGCGAAATGTAAGTGTCCTAGATGTGTGTTATCCGACTCATATAACGAAAATGTGCTCTAACAGTGTAGCGCGTCCCTGGATAGGGCAAACATTCTTAAAAGTATGCCCCAGAAATTTACAATCTCATACATACAGGAGTGCATGCCTCTATGCATGTCGCACTCATGGCTCTCATTTAAACGGACAGCCAAAGTTCTATACATAAAGATCATTGCGACGTGAACACGTGATTAACAGAAACCATCTCTATAACATTAACGAACATCATCGTCCAGCAATTTTTCCTGGTTACTGACTAAGCCCACTTTCAAATCCCTCTCCAGTGAAGCGAGCTGATATTTGGCCCCGTTCAATAGAGTGCGACGTCCCTGCTGCGTAGTATCTCACGCCAAAGAAACTGGCACTCTGGCTAGTCGCTCATTAGGGAGTGCGCACAGATTCAGGGTTGGATAAGCCAAACAGGTTCAGTGGGACGGTGCCAGAAACAACCTACGCGGAAGACTCTCTTTAAATAAGAAAACCTGCCCGAGAGACCTGAACAAAACGGAATTTTCTGGCAGCACAGTTAACCGCGAAGCGATGGCATAATTGAGTGCCGCGAAGTAACATGCAAGAGTTCGTGCAGGCGATTCCTAACCTTGCAGAAGCCATAACAAGAAGCGCAGTGCCAAAAGGCGACATCGTATTGATACAGAAGGGCAGGCAAAGCCTCCATTGGAACGCTGCTGTCCTATTACCGCACGAGAAACCAATTCAGTGCCACCTCACCAAAAGAACGAGCACAAAGCCGACTGTATTGATCGCACAATGCGTAACGGAGGTTGCACCACAAAATACTTCCAAAAAATATGGTCTGCGCAAGGTATCTGTGCTCAAGGAGAGGAAAGTGAAAATCTTGTGCGTCCTGGATTTTCTGCCTTATTTCTTCAAGAGATGTTAACTACACCGAGTCGTAAATGCCGTAATGATTGTGCACAAGGCCAAAATGCGAAGAGATGTGGCTGACCCTATGGGAAACGTCGCACTAAGCCTGTAGTTTGGAGAGCCGATCAGGAAATAGGTGATGACAACTGTAACACATTTGCTCCAATAACCAATGTGAAAAGGTGTTTGTCAGATGTCAGTCCATAAACCCAGCAGAAAAACGATAGCCAAGCTGTGAAATGCATAACCGGCTGTCTGGCGAATCGAGGGCCGGGGATGAGTGGGGTGCACTGGACATGTGAACACGGTACAGGCAGGCAACAGCGGCACCTCGACACGGCACGCGGCACCTCGACAGTTGTACGCAAGAGAAAGTTCTCCAATGACTCCGATTCCTCCGGGGACACTGAATTGCACGTGCCAGAACCCTGCACAAAACTGCCATAAGCGACGACCCTCCGTAAACGATGATACCTTGCAAGCGAAACCGAAGTGGTTGTCAGCCGTTTTGTGAACACACAACCCACTGCAGCGAAAGACCAATCATTTCCTTGTCAACGGTGGTCTCTGCGTTTTTGGAGCACTGCGCGTCGCAACTCAACACACGTGGCCACACAATCAAAATTTTGCAGCTGCCGCGGTTGTACTTTTGCCCCAGGAACGCGCCATCACGACGCCGCCACGCCCCTAACCTCCGCGGCGACCAAGGCGCGAAGACTGCGGAAGCGCTGACTGCCGGTGCGCATTGGTATGACAATCTGCTTCGCTCTATCGTTCCTAGATGGGGATCCGCAGCAAACTTAAGCGAACCAAGAGTCCTTTTCACGTAGTGTATTTGCTTGAATTCTTGTCTGCAAGTGCAAACAGTCTTCATTGTATATATGCAGTCTTCATTGTATATATGCAGTCTTCATTGTAATATCATACACTGTGAACGTCATGTTTGCCTGTACATACACATGTACAACATTGTATGCTGTATTTTGTACTTTCTGTATATTTTGTATTTTTCGAGTGCACAAAAGAGTGTTTGCCTTGTACTGTAGAACATCCGGAAATAAAATTCTCTTAAACGAGTGCAATGGAAGGCAGGCGATGTTAATTTAAGAGTAATTTTGCTTGCTAAGCACCTATACCCTAAACGGACATCAATTAGATGCAACGTGTAAAGCGCTGTAGTGAAGATATAAGGCCCGTCTGCTCTCTATATGACCAACGTGGCGGTGGCATATCGGGCCCGGTAGCTCTTACAGCTCCTCTCGTCGCATCCCGGGTGAATGTGGGTTCGAGTCGGAGCGATGGTGGCACTTTTTCATTGGAAGCGTGCGTTCATTTGTTCGGACATACACTTCCGTTACGGAAACACGTCACTTACTTCTTAATGGGCGCCGGCATAAAAACCCTCGTGTTAAAAGCAAAACTTTGACGTAGCTAGCACCAACTATAATTCTTTCCCAGACTCTACGTGCGAGTCGAAATACTATAACGTGCGCTGACGTGCGCTTCCGAAATAACTTTGCACTTTGCGTGTGATTTGATTGAAACTACCATCCTGCAGAAGCGCGACGGTTTCGTGACAGCCCGGCTTCTCTGCAGTTTAATTTGCTTATCTCTGGCCTTCTCGGCAGTCATTGTTTCGTCAACAACAGCAAAAAGTGTGCGCAATATTCCAGCAGTCCACGAACTGCCGCAGTATATTTAATAAAAATGGCTATTATGTTTGCTCTGTTCCCTCTCAACCATTTCTACCGCGTGCCTTTTTTGTCTTTGCAATAGATAAAGCGAGAGAGTGGTTCGCCCTTTCAACCATTGTTGGCGTCATAATTGCAGAGCATTTCGCTCACTTGCTCCATTCACATTTTTCACCTATTTGAGATAGACCTATATTCTTCAGCTTCTTTTTTCCTTCCTTTTTGTTATAACTTAAGGGGTCCCGTAAATTGTTCCTGCGGATGACAATTCATTTACCAGAAAGCTCCGACGCTGTTCACAGAGTCGACGAGTTCATTTTCTATGTTCTTTTTAGTATTCTTCCCAGTATAAATTGAATCAACGGCGCTTGTTCAGGCGCGCTACACAAATTAGAGCCGCGTCTCTTTTCCAGCCTCGTTTTTCGGTTGAGCGCCGAGATGTGAACCATTGTTACGCCTTTTCTCTCGTGTTTCTGACTCCTTTTGAAGAGATTTCTACAATGAGTTGGTTCTTCCTCTTCGATTTGTTCTCGCAATTGATCATTGTGCTGAACACCTATAATAAAAGCTGTACCGTCGACTTAGTTCCTTCAGATGTCTAAAAGTGTCATCAAACCCGTGCTATGATGTACAGGATGCGATCGCCGGAAATAATTAAAAGAACCAAGGCTTAGGTTCCCGAAAAATATCCCACGAAAGCTTGGACAATAAAATTTTTGGTCCCCTTCAGCGCACTAGCAAAACGACAGCAGTGGTTCCAAGACCGAGTCAGAGCCAAAGGTGATCAAAGAAAACAAATATATTCTCATCAAATAGGCAGTTACACAAAACGTACACAAACACGGCTTTTACAAACTCATACTCAGATGGGTTACAAAGTTACACAAGGCCAACCAACACGTCAAGCTCATGCACTGCAACAAAGAACAAAACACAAAAGAGTCCTATTCACCAAGTAATTCGGGCATCTTCTCAGTTCGAAGCTTGCAGGTGGCTTGTCAGCTGGCTCGTGGAACGGCGACTGAGTCACGCACGACTTCTTGCTTCTTTTTACTTACAACTCTTCTACTCCCCCCCGCGGCCCGTGTCCGACTGCTTATATAGCCCTGGGGCGCAGTGCTAGAAGGTTCGGCGGGCCCACGTGACTCGAAGCACACACAAAGTTGGGAACCTTCTCGCCCATTCTAGGCCCTTCTCCCTTGGGGCGGCGCCTCTTTCTCTCTCTCACTGTGCTAGGAGCATCGGTGTGTACTCTCCGCCTCCTCTCTGTCCTTACGTCTGTCCCACGCGCGCGCGCTCGCCGCGATAAAAAAGATTCTACAATATTCTCGCCTTTTGGAGACGCGAAGTGACCTTGGGCGCCCCTTCCGTGCATGCTGCTTTTCTTGTTGTTTTGTACGTTCTCTCTAGTCCAACGCCGGGCTTCTAGCCGAAATAGGCACTATTTTGTGACAAAAAGCAGTGTCCATATCGTTGCACTACTGGCTGATAATCTGATCTGAAGTATGATTTGCATCTGACGGAGCCATATTCTGGAAATTCAGTAACTAGTATTTTACCACCTTGACTTATGTTACAACCGTTGCTCGACCACTGTCATTTACGTGTGATATGCACTTTCATGTCACATGTACGTAATTCGGCCACCAGTATCCTAACCTTCACTGGTTAAACCGTTAAATCGTTCTAGCTTAGACGGTCCTCCGAGCTCGGCAAAAGCATCGACTGTCTTAGAATGTTGCTAGAGTTCCCTTTGCAATTTATTAGCCTGCAGCTATAAAAGATGTAAATTCTTCAGATATACATACCTTTTTCTTCTAAAATAATTTAAGCTTCTTCCCTGGTACATCGAATAACCACTTGTGCTTCTTTCAGAATGAATACTGCGTGGCATTGCTCAAACAGATCCGACGCCTTCATTAGTGCTTCTGTAAACGTACGAAACCGGCCTTCGGAATAAGAGGTATAACAGACATCTCATGTACTGCTACATTTTTTACACTGCTTTATTTCTCCTACATGTCTACTTTAGCCACCTTACGTTCTTCACGTGCTATAGAAGGACATGCGTACAGTGACACGTACGTTCTTTTCATTTTAGTCTTCGGGCATAAAAACGTTTTTCACTCACTGGTTCAGTACTCTTTCTGCTTGCTGAATGCCTCTTTTTAATCGAAAGTGCTCACACTCCTAAAGATCTATTACAAATTAAATTCTTTGTACTTAACTGCAACGAGTATAAAGGCCATAAGTTACTTCATAACGTGGCTACTATCCTCTGCATACGACTGCGCCCTCTCTGGCGTCACGAAAAGTATTGTTGAGTGTAGCGTTTTCTTGGAACCTTAACGCCCAAGTGAGCGTATATCTTTAGCTCTAGTGCGAACGAGCAAGAAACGAGAAAGTGCGCAGTTTCTGAAAAGCTCGCACCATACAAACGACGTGTCTCGGGAATAGCTGACGAGTTCAAACAACTGCACTGCAGACAAACAGTGCTCGGTGAAGAGCATCGCGGCATCCAGGAAATCAGTAGAGGTACAGTTTCTACCCTCCAGCAAAGAAAGACAGACCGCGTTCTTTTCCTTCAAGTCGATGACACCGTTGCACCATCTAAAGGCCGCCATCACCCTTTCCTGTTGTTTTCTCTTTTCTCTAGATTTTAAAGTTCCCCGCAAATGCGAAGAGCGCTCACCTCTCCTTGTTGAGTGCGACAATAGCCGTGAGGCCTTCTTAGGACACATTGCTTTTCTCAATCTTACAAACCGATTGGGAGCGACCCTTCCGTGTTTGCCTTGCGCGCAAGTTTCTTGCTTCGATCGCATAGCTGCCCGCGTATTGGAAGTTTTGTTCCATTCGCTTTCAACTTGACACACTCTACCTCTTTGATAGCTTGACAAACGGCGTCTGTTACAGCTCCTTACAGGGTGGCAATCTCCGATGGCTGCTTTTCTTATTTCTATACTTTTTTTCATTTGTCTTTTTTTTTCTTTTTGGTGAGCGACTTTGTTGAGGTTCCTACATTTCAAGTCCTGCCGATTTGAGAAGGCATTACGGCAGTATCATAATAAACGTCGTACTTTCGCTTCGTGCCACAAAGATTCTTCATTTCTTGACGCGAGATCTAGTGAAAAAAATGAAAGGAAAGAAGCAACAGATGAAGATGGTGAGGAATAAGGGGGCGACATGCAAGTGAGCATGTTCGGCAGAGCTGAATGACAAAAGTGTCCTTTTTTTTTTCTGCGTACTAATTTATGGCATCTCTCTACTGGCTTTCATTGGAAAGTATTACCACTCTCTCTCTCTATCTCTCTCTTTTTGAGTTGGAGAGAATAAAGGCTGCAGTCATAACAATAAAGAAAGGCACAACGTGGTAGTCGCCATATTTGCCTTCGACCAGTGAGCTCAACCCGACCCGTAACTCAATTTGGAAAAAATATATCCCTTTACTGTCTCCACTTGTGGCATGAAGCCATTCACGAATACGTGCACGTGTTCTACGTCGTGTTGAGAATCTGAAATAGCTGAAGATGTCTTCCTGTGCTTATAGTTTCTCACGCTGCTACTGTATGCATTCGTGACGCGTCTTTGAGGAACTTTAGTTGTTGCCAGGCGCAGAAATAAGTGCTATGCAACGACGACCAAGAGAATTCTTACTTTTTTCTCTATAAACCTAATGTTTTTCGATGAGATTCAAGCCACTGATCTCCGCAGTGGTGCAAACCGGTACGTCTCGCTATTTCCGTACGTTGGTGATCGTCGCCAGTTGTTAATGCAAGTATTTAATAGTGCTTGTAGCGGAGAATCATTATCCGATTAGCACTGCGCAAAGAGAACGAACGCGGAAGTCTGACTTTTAAACAGAGAGATGTTTATTGGGAGGCCAGTAACAACGGTGGACATACGTTGTCGGAATCTTAGACTCCGTACAAACGATATTTACATGTATAGCAGAGTGTAGTGGGCCTGTGCTTTGCCCGTGGCTCTCGGTCACTCAAGCATCAC
This sequence comes from Hyalomma asiaticum, assembly GCA_013339685.2. Classification (NCBI taxonomy): domain Eukaryota; kingdom Metazoa; phylum Arthropoda; class Arachnida; order Ixodida; family Ixodidae; genus Hyalomma; species Hyalomma asiaticum. The sequence continues at coordinate 77,667,146 of CM023485.1, read as the reverse complement.
GCGCTGCCGGTCAATAACGAAAAAAAAAAAAAAAGACAAATGACGGCAGATGCTATATGCCCTCTGGGAATTGACATAGAAGAAGGTTTCGTTTAGTATAGTCCATACGCCAAAGCCATACTTCTTCGGTGCGGTCCTTCTTTTCTCAAAAGCTTTTTGTTGGCGAACGTATCTTAGGTTCTGTCATTATATGGGCAGCGCCGTCGCGGCTCTCCCCTGGGCTTTCAAAGAGCGCACTCACTTTGCTCGAGAAGGCCTGTGAATTCTCTATTTCCGCATCGTCTGGACGAGCGGTACTCTTGCCTTGAAGGAAAAAGAATAAGTACGAAAGGTGCAGGTATATGTGCCAAAGAGTCGGTGACATTCTGTCTAGTTTAGAAGACCAGCGGATAGAGAGGAGCAAGTAGTCTGCCACTTGAGAAGGTAATGCACAAAGGCGTAGCGGCCCTTAACGAAAACTTTTCCACCAGCTCTACGTGTGCGCGCTCCGTTTTCAGTCAAGAGAGTCCGCTTGCTGGAAATAGTTGATGCCCTAACAAAGGAGAACTACTTTTGTGAGCGTTGGCTCAAAACACAAAGAACGGCACCGCTGACTACAAAGGACTCCTAATGGCGTTTCCGATACAGTCGATGTGGACGTTGTCTGCTTATCTTGCGTTCGTCTGGGACTCTGCCTTCTATCGCTGCGTGTCCGATTTATAAATGAATAGCAACATGCAGTGCCTGCGTCCTGCAGGCTGGGCTCTCCCTCGGCTCAGTGCCTATAAGAAAGTGTCTGCAGGCACTCGCAGCATTTGCTATCATCATTCATTATTATCGATCCCATCTAGGGCATTAATAGGCTGGGTTTGATCTGCAAAACAGGTCTTCTCTTACACCTAAGTGAGTGAAATATTTCATCGGTAGCCATGAAACATGAAACGAACGGAAGCGTGACGATTTTATGCAGTCCACTCCTGCTTTTTCATACTACGAGGAAGAGATCGCATCAAGCGAGACCTTAATAAAATGGGGATCACTCCTTTCAACGTGTCGCCCAAGCAGCAGCACATGTCGTCACGTTATTTGTAAGTTACAAGAAGACACGACAAGGCGAAGTGGCCGCCTCCTATGTCCTGGAGAAGCGAGTTATTACGTAATGTATGTTCGCATGCTCTGGCCCGCTCGCCACAAGCTCTAGCTAACGCGCTGTAGCAACGTAATGCTCAGCCTATAAGATATTTGGTCTCCTTGCTTACACAATCTGACGTAGTGGAACTTACAGAACATAACATGGCAACACTGAACCTAGCAAACGTTTCTCGGCAACACCCTACTTCATCTGAACACCTGCGAGGTGGAGCTTTGCTTCCATGTCTTTCTTTTTTTTTTTTGGAGGTGCGTCCATGAATGCATACAGTACATCAATCGGACTCCGCGACGGCGGAGCGTTTGAGGCCTGCACTGAAGAAGCCACCGACCACTTGCGATGTACGCCACTCCCCTCAGTTGGACTCAGAAAGGCTAGCTTACGCCTTACAAGTGAAGGATGAGCCGCTTCAGGTGCAAGCACACTTGTCTATGGTGGAATGATGGATACTGTGCTGAGGAATTTTGCTACAACCTTTCTGAACGCAACAGCAACATCACTAACCTTTATAATAACCATCGAGGGTTTCAGCGTGTCCGAAGAAGCTCGTTAACAGAAAATCATCGGAGCTTCACGACGTGAATATCGCTTACATTTGTGTGTCATATTATTTGAAGTTCCACGGCACTTTACGATGAAATTGGGCATGCCTGCTTGTTGCAACATTGTTACTGGCCGAAATTGTTTGGAATAAACTCCAAATAAATATATTTACAAATGTATACGTAGTATAACTCATCTTGCACTAACTGTTGAAATGTGACTAGTTCCCTATTACTTCAATACATCCGCCTGCCAAATTCAGGCATATGGCACCTGTGCGAAAACACTGCGCCTATACTGCTATTCTCCGCATATTGGTAAACTGCGCACACACAGTGCATCGTGCTCTTCTTTCTCAGAACTTGAAGAAGAAGCAAGCAAAGAAGTTTCACGCCGGCAGCATTAATTATTCTGAGGCAGCAAAACGAAAAAAGCAGTGACTGATCGGCGCCGCCACCAGCCACGTCTGTAAACATGCGGTGCTGTACGCTGATTAGGGAGCTGCGATGTACAGAGATAATATATCACATGCGATAATCCAGAGATGATATGTCATCTTCCGTATATAGGGGCGATTGTTATTATGAGCAGTCGGTATTTCTCAATCAAGAAACTCGCTAGGAGACGCTGCCTGCGCCAACGTTGTCTCTCGCGTTTGCCGGGGCAGTGTCGAGTTTGCCGCGCTCGCTGCGAGGGCGAGCGCCAGGTGCCACGCGCTCGCCCTCGGCGCGTGCGTGCGCTCCAGCTGGCACGCGCCGGTGGCTACCTACTACTAACTACTACTACTACATACATCGGGGACGCACGAAATGGCTGCTAGTGGGGAATGAGAGACAGAAGAATTCGGCTTTTAGTTAACGCGCACGCTGCGAATTTTTTATTGTTCAACAACGCACAGGAGAAATCTCCCACCGGCACCACCTTGGAGGTCAAAGCGTAAGACTGGTTACGCACTACTACGACTACGACGAGGGACGAACGGGTGCCGCTTTAAGGAGCTTCGCCCCTAAAAAAATTCCGAAAGGTGTGTCCTCTGCCTGGATTCGAACCCAGGCTCTCGGCGTGGCAGTCGAGCGTTCTACCACTGAGCTACGCCTGTGGTTGAAAAATTATCGCTAAAAGACCTAAACAGGTATAATGTCTCTCGCGGAATCGCATTAACAAACGTAATGTTACGTTGAAAAATAGTAATACACCGCTACACGACGCGAAAATGGATTGTATAACGAGGTCGAGGCATCATTTGAAAGAACACAGAGCTGCGTGCTTTGTAGCTTTGAACCCATTACGGAGGCACTGGTAATTATGGCGTAGTGGGTACTTCCCTACTTGGCAAAATGATAAGTTATGGCGCAGGAGATACCTACCACTTCTACTTGCACTAGTTTCCTCAAGCGTTTAAAGTGGCCTCTAAGAAAGTAGCTCCTCCTGCTTACGCTGTCACTGTCCTGCAGTTCCGCGCAGGCCTGGCTCTAGCACAGCATATCCCCCTTAAACGCGAGATCCCAGCGTACGAATACAGTGTTTCTCACGCCTTTACATGATGATCGACTGGGAAAGATTCACGGTTTACCGATGATTCCCTCCGGAGCTTATTTTCCTTCTGCCAATCATAAACTCACCGTGTAAATGTGATTTAGGTGACGTATACCGTTTCTTTGCTGTCTCGGCAACATTTCATTTATCAGAGAGCGTCAAGTCTTGCTTTCCTTGAACGAAATGAACTATTCTTAGCTCTTGCTACTGTTGTAACCCGTATACGTACGCGGCATTTGCACGTAATGGGAGCCACAGGTTTGTTGCGGTGCATCTGGCATTTCAGGCTTGGAGCTTGTGTAACGCATGATGGTTTGTCTCTCGCCTTCACATTTCCTGTTAGAGCTCAGATTTTGCGCGACCAGCATTACAAAAAATGGGAGAACCCGTTTATTTGTCACTATGGCAGCCGTACAAAAAACCCGATGACGAGGGTCTGTTTCCCAGCCACTGCGGCCACGCCTAAATTAGTCGAAATGCAACAAAATCTGTCTACGTTTAGGTCTAGGTAAAGGAGCCTCACGTGGCCAGAGTGCTGCCCTAGGTCGCGCCACATAATCATATCGTAGTGATGGCTCGTAAAACCTCGCAATTGTTGCAATTATTACAGAACAAATATCGAAAGTGAGGCAAGTGAGCCTTGATAATAGGTGGAATAATTAGAATTCTGTAGAGGTACATCTTTACGGTTCTCTTTGTAACAGAGGAGAATACACTTCATTCGATCTTGATAGTTGCGTAGGTTTGGGAAAACGAGTAAGATTTCGTTTTTCATTAGGCGTCGAGCACAAGCTTTTTTCATATGCTTCCCTCCCCGTAAAGTGAACAGCGCGTAACTATGCTGGACTGCAATGTTTGCGGTCGGAAAGTTGTGTTGCTAATATGCTTAACGTGTTCCTTGCGGTGACGTTTTCCAAAACACGCTCATCGTTTTTGGTGTACTCGCTTCGTGATACTACAGCGCAGCACCAGAGAAACCGCTAATTGGCTGGACTCTCTTGAACAGATTATGGAGCGATAGGCTAATTCAGAACAGACTCCGTGTCACGCTGCTTCCTCTAGCGCTACGAACGATAATCCTACTTGCGTATTACGCTGTCCTCTACCAGTTGCAAAACATCCAGACACCGGAAGGGGAACACTCCTATGCCTGCATATCTCTACATCGCTAATTATGACAAATAAAGTGACACTGCCAGCCCATTTTCCCGCTGCAAGAAAACCCGAGCTCCCTCCGCTTTTATGGCGATTGCTTATTTCGACCACGGCGGATCCGCAAAGCCATTCTCATTTACGCTCGTAGCATCCAGAAACAAAAAAGAAATAGCCAGCAATCTTGTGTCCTTCCCAGACAGACCGGCGCTGCGAACCGCCGCGTAATGTGCAATGTCTGCTTCCTAACGAACACGATCAATACGGGACTTAAGCTGCCGCGGTAAATGCTGACCGCGCGCCGCCCGCCGTTTCCGCGTTATCGGAACGGGCGACTGCGAAGCGGCAGTGGCACCTTGATCGGTTCTACCGACGTGCTCCCTCGGGGCGGTAGTCGATCGGCTGCTGCGGCTTGCGCACAAGAGATACAGGAATGGTTGCCACATATAGCTCCAGCTCCTTAGCTTACAAGGACTGGAAAAGCGGTAACAGCAACACTTTGCGTTCTCAGATTCCTATGCACGTTTAGTTTTGGCAGGATCTCTTTATGTTGTCACTGCACAAGTAGGCGTCGGGCATTAGGTAGGCTACGAGTTGGTTGTTGTGTGTACGCGCACTTCATACTCGATGCGACTCCGTTTGCATGCAGAAGTGCTGCATATTCACCAATTTTGTTACGGCAGTACAGACCCGGTATTGCGGAATGTCCAGCGTGTTCCTTTCTTCTTTTTTTTTTCCTCAGTGTAAAGAAGTAAGCGTACCAACTGCGGCAAATGGCTAAGTTCTTCCTCTTCTTTGAGAAGTATAATGCATGTCGTGATTGGTGGTGGCGATGTTGCACCAGGCAAGGTGAGCCATGCACATAGCGTCACTTCAATGATTGTGCAATGAACTAAGAATGCTGTACGTTGTAATGAAACCTCCTAGAGAGATACCTAGAAATGGTGCGTGCCTGAGAACTTGTGTGCGACGAACGTGTCTTCACAGCTTCTTGAGCTTGTTTCTTACATTAAAAAAGAAAATCAAAAGTATTACTGTTTTGCTTTTCACAGGCTCTTGAACAGGTCTACTTCCAACGTAAATAGCTGGCGCATTTCAAGAATTTAAGCGCCAACCTCGCAGTATTTAGGGTCTCCCGCACAAAGAACGTTACCGTACTGATCCACCGTACATTAGGTCATTCTACTCGCATCTACAAAGGCGAAGAACTTAAAGTGAGAAATATATAACATCATCAGTGTTGGGGTGCAATACAACGACAGTGTGCTCCATGCAAACTCTTGGGAGCAGGAACAGCCTCTCGCTTGTAGCTTGTTTATGCTACAGACACCACGGTGTCTTGGTGAAATAGACTCCATATTTTTACGGACACTTTCCTCGAAAGCAAACTGCTGAAATGCCGAGGCAAGTTTGAAGTCTTTTTTCCCCCTCTGTTTTCACGAGTCATGTCTTCTTTCCCACCTATATAAAAAAATTCACCTTTGTTCCTTCCATCATGTTAGATAATCATAGCGAGGCTTCAAAGTACGAAATAGCTTACTTACACTAAGCATTAGAGTGCGCGCGCTCCCTCAGGAACCTTATCGAATGCGGCAGAAATTGAGCATCAACTTTCGCGACGTTATACACGCAGATACATATTCTAGCTTCGCTCTTTACGGTTCACGAATGCGCGCACATAGAGCACCACTCCTCAGATTATGTTTCCGGGAACCTTGCCGTTTCGGTGGGTTACGTTTCTGGGAACCTTGTTCTGGGAGCACAAGTGACACGGAAGTACTAGAACGGATACTTTGGCATGTTGTTGGAAATGTATTTTCCAGGAATAACAGCGGAACAAGGCGAGGAAGCAGAACGAACACGACACGGCCGCTGACTTTTTATTGTGAGTCAGCGGCCGTGTCGTGTTAGTTCTGCGTCCTCGTCTTGTTCCGTTGTTATTCCTGTAAAAGACATTTCCAACAACATGCCAAAGTATCCGTTCTAGTACTTCCGTGTCACTTGTGCTCCCAGAACAAGGTTCCCAGAAACGTAACCCACCGAAACGGCAAGGTTCCCGGAGTCAGCGGCCGTGTCGTGTTAGTTCTGCGTCCTCGTCTTGTTCCGTTGTTATTCCTGGAAAAGACATTGAGGTATTCAAAAGACTTTCGGCCCGTGAACGAGTTGTCTTGCATTTGCGCATGGGTACCGCGGTGAGAAATGCTTCTCTGATTTCCGGTGAAATCCTGTTACTCTCGAACAAAAAAGGTCGGCTAGGTTCCGCTGCACGCGCAACGGTAGTCAGTGAACGAACATGGCGCTGTGCTCTCCTCAAACAATTAGCTCCGCAGAGAGAGAAATAACAATTTGGAAACAGTATTCCCCGAATTAGCGAGTATCCCGTGTACCTCGGCAGGAGGCGTGCATTTCAATTCAGCCAGTTCGCTGTGAGCCGACGCTTACTTACACGGGCGCCAGGAAGAGGGAGAGAAAGAGAGAGGAATGGGAAAGGCAGGGAGATAACCAGGCATGTACGCGGTTGGCTACGCTACACCTGAGGAAGGGAAAAGGAGTATAATAGGTAAGATAGAGGGACAAAGAGGAGTAAGAACTTCGGGAAGACGCTTGGGGTTCCCCTTTAAGAATGGGACGTGATAACGTTATCGTGCCCTTTCACATCGCCTTCTCATTCTCTTGCCATGTTCTTGAGGCACATAACTGCATGTCTTGGTGCGAAATTCCTTTATTCACACTCTGCATTACTCTTGCGTGGCCTCCATCGGCGTGAGGTACAAGTTGATATCGGTGCCCCATCAGTACTCGCGAATGAGGAAAGCTCGGCAGTGCTCCCGGCGCTAAAACGTGGTACCTAATCTATCGCACGAGTTCGACAAGCGAGAGCGCACTGGGACGCGTTTAGCCCTAAAGCTCAAATCCACTCGTGTAGCCAGAGCTTGAAAACGCTTTGCATTTCTTCTGCAGCGAAACTCCCTCATAAGTTGTGAGCTGTGAGTTGCCGTTGTTGTGAAATGGCGACTCGCAGGCGGCGATATTATATGGAAGGTTATCAAATAAGCTGGAGCAGTGTTATGACAGGTGTTGGAAACTTAACATCACTACAAAGGAAACTAAAGGAAAGCTGCAGGCAACTAGGTAAGGCACGCAGAACGTTTACTGAACTGAATTGAACTTTATTTGGTCCTGAGAAAAGCAAGTCCCCCTAAGGGGGCTCGTTCGCGGGCGGTGTCTACGACGGGACCGGGAGGTGGAACTCGGCGGCCAGGTCGGGGGCTCTCTGGACAGCCCTAAGTTGGTCGTCCTCTTGTGAACAGGTGAGGAGAGCGGCCCACTCTTCTTCCGTGGCTGGAGACCTTGCAGCCGCGCGCAGCACGGGGCATTGCCACAGCCTATGTTACAAATTACATCTCTGGAGCCCGCATCGAAGGCAACCCGGTTTTATTTTACTAATGAATCGTGCATAAGAGGTAGGTGAAGGGCATAAGCGCCTGTTTGTAGCAGCCGTAATGTGAGAGTTTGCGGTCTCGTTAGATGACGGTGAGGTAGAGGAAACTTTCTGCGCTTAAGGCGGTAGTGTTGACAAATTTCGTTGGGCGTTAGGAGCGGATCCCGCAGCCATGGCTCGCTCTTTGGCCTCGGACCGCCCTCTTTCCAACATTTACTAACAAAAATATTTCTGTTTACTAGCAAATGCACCTTACTTTAAAGGTGTGTCAAAACAAAACCAACCTACTTCATTTGCTACGGACGCCTTCGTTATGCATCTGGTCGAATTCACAAGCGAACCGGAAGTTAAATTATAGACTTCCGCCAACAGCCATCGCTGTAACCCGGATGTATACGACATGTGCACGCATTCGCATTGCGCTAAACGACAGACGTCAGTGTGCGCGCTTCGCCTGGTGTTATTTCGGGAAAACCTTGGTGTGACATCATAAGTCATACTTACACAGGGCTCTATCAAAAACTACTGTCCTTTCGCACACAGTTAATCACGCACTGCCGTGTTTCCGTAGCAGCCGTAATCTTTCTTTTCCCGGACTCGAACGGCGCGACATCTTAGCTGTATATATATTCCACCTTTGTTTGCTCGTTTTTTTTTTTTTGTCGCTGCTTGCTCGCGTGTGGGTTTGCGTGTGTTTTCTTCTAGCTATCCGCATTCATAAATCATAAGGATGTGCGATGCATGCATCCTCACCAGGGCGAGGAGCTTCTCGCAGCATACGCCCACAAGATTAAGCGTGGCACAAAATTGTGGAAGACTTCCCATCTTTCACTTATTCAGGGTAGCCGCGGTTTCACAGAAGTCGTAGCCGCCGTGTGTACAAGCATGTTATTACGAAGGTGGCATCAACGAAGACAGTCCAGTGAAACTTAGAAAATAGGACGTTTCGTAAATATGTATTGGGCTTGGCTATGGCTTTCTCTTTATATCAACTAGAAATCGACTACTGTCTGGAAATTCAAGCTGCACTTTGATGCTGACTTAGCCTGCTGGTATATAATGAAGGCGCTGCGCAGTGTAGTAGGTGAGGGTAAATAGGAACTAGTCGCATTGTGAGTTGAAGTTATTTAAATTATGAAGCAGCATATATTTGCGCACCAATACGGCGTCGAAAAAACGAGAAAAGTAGAAAATTACGGCTCCCTGCAAGGTGTGTTCTTGTTATTTCTTACAAACCAAGGAGGTTTGAAAGGCACGCGCACGCACTGAACAGCGTATTCGTTGAAATCTTCAATGCTGTTTCATTTCTTCTTATGAAACTCCCCATTTGTGGGCAGAATTTTGCCCGTCTCCGTGACACATGGATACCTCTGGTGCCTTAAGAGGACATTAAAGGCAAATATTATGTTGGGCATGATTGAAGTATTAGGTTTTTGTGATAACCAGTTCGTCACTCCCAGCGAAAGCAGAGCGGTGGCCCGCGCCGATGGGATCCCGGACTAAGGATCCCACGCGCAAGCGTTCTGTTTTAAAATATTAAATAAATGTTTTATTCTTTCCCTCTCTCTTTCTGTGTGTGTGAGCCAGAAAACGACGAAATTTAAAAGCTGAAGTGGCGCCCTTTGTCCTACAAAGTGGGACAGAGGTCGCCACTGCAGCTTTTAAATTTCGTCGCCACCATTCCTAAACTTTGTAGACTGTAGCTTTGCAGAGACTACTTATTCCCACGTATTTCCACAGGACAGTCTCCCAAGGATAGCGTTCAATGCCTAAAGGACAAGTATTTTACGGGAACATTACACAAAACTACATTTGGGGAATTTTTCTGAGTACGACTTGCCGGCAAGACTGAATGTAAATGCGCCATTGACGTGGGAAACGTGAAGAAAAGCGCAGTAATACTGCCATGGCTTTGCAAATAACGGTGCCTACCACCCATGTGACCGAGCACTAGACAAATAAACGAAGCCACCTGTGTCTCGTGGTACCTCTTAAAAAGTACGGGCGGAATGAGGCAAAGAGGGCAGAACTGCAGCGCCGCTTCTGCGTTCAGGAGAGGCACGCATCTAAAGATTGGGACGTCGTCCTGCAAATCGAAGCTGCGAAACTCAATTCTCACTCGGGTTCGCTGGTCAGCCTGCCAGATGCAGCGAGCTTGAAAAGGGGTAGGAAATAGCTGAACAGAGCGCAAGATTAAGGGCACTGCTGAATGGATGATCAATGTTATTTAGAAAGAAAATAAAAATGACTTTAACATTTCAGCGTCAGTAGAAATAAAGTTCGGCAAACGCTGTTACGGCTGGCCAGCCTATTGATTTGAACTCTCGAAATTTTCTTGCAAATTATAGTAAGCACTGTAAGAATATTTAAGGCACGTAAGACCCTTTCGAGGCGGTGGAGGCCATTTGTGAATTCATGGTGGCAGGACTGGAGAGAGGCAGATGGAGGAGAGAGGGTGATTGGCAAACATGCACTTTGCAGTTTCGCAATAGGCTAAGAGGTAGTTGAGATTTAAATATGTAAAGGAAAGCCGAAGTGCAAAGCACAGAGAAAGAGAGATAGAGAGAGATGGCTCTAAAACGAACACATAGACACGCTTACACAGAAGAAATAGTGATGCGAGGGTTTTGTATTTGCTCGCGTAAGGTCCCAGATTTGGGAAACTTCAGCGCCATTCCCTTCTTTTCGCTTAGCTTATGGGTGTAAACCACTTGGAACTGGGCGTGGTTATATACAAACGTTGAAAATATTAAATGGACTCATTATGTTATTTCTTACGTTCAGTAAAAAGAATATGCAAACACAAAAACATTTATGCTGTCGCAATCAATGGGACGTGCCAACCGTTTGATAACAACTGGGCATATTACTCAACTTTGTCTCTCTAGGCACGCTTATGGCCGTACCAGCAATTTGTCCTTAAACGAACACTGACTACACCTCACTGCGAATATCGGTTTATCAGTGGAAAGTGCCGAATGTTGTTGGGCGAAGTGTCTCGGAGAAAGAAGTTTCCAAATATGTTAGCCGCTTAACGTGTCAGAACCGATTGAACTGCGTTTCCATGCCGCCAGGAAGCGCGCGTCGCTGCCAGAGGAGTAAGGCAGTCACGCCACTGAGAGCGTTCGCAAGCGTCGTGCCTGCGTTGAGATCTAATAATCAAAGGCGCTTTACGTGCCATAACCAGCTATCATTATGAGGCATGCCCCGTACAGCAGAGGGTTCCCGAGTAGTTTTGACCACCTAGGGTTCTTTACCGTGAACCAAAATCTAACTACACGGGAGTTTTTTTTTTTTTTGCCTTTCTTTTTTTGCATTTTTCATATGCAGGCAGTCAGGTGGTAGCACACCATGTAGACGTTACGATCGATGCCCACCTCATATTTCTTCATCAGTTTCAAATTTGTTTCTCAGCACCAGCATGGATATCGAATAAAAGTCACGTTACGTGGTCGCGACAGGTGTGGCTTGCGTGGTAACGTGACTCCAGACCGGCCGCGCATATATCCAGAGGTGTTTCCATATTGTCTCAAACGGGCTTTCCGCCAAGAAACATATAAATAAGTAGTGTGCGGCCTTTGCTTTCAAAGTTCTGTCGTTTTCGTGTTGTGCGGAAGCTTTAGTAATAGCCAAACGATGTTTCCAGGGCCTGAATAGCTTTAACTTACTTATTGTGCGCACTGGGGTGTTCTGCTGTTGTGTTAGTTTACGTAAGTTTATTCTTATCCACTTGTAAAAGGTAATCATCGCGGTGTGCAAATTGAATATGAGCGAACGGTATTAGAGTGAACTTCTAGCTCGTTTACGATGACCTCATTTTCACAACGAGTGAAAAGCAACCAAAAATATGCACGCCGTGTTCGCACATTAACTCATTCCCCCTAGCCCTAAAACAAAAAGGTAGTTATCGGTTATATACCTCCCCATATGAATGAGATATCCTCAAGCTGTCCTATTCATTACATGAAAAGTGGGAACATAAAAAGCACGCACAAGGCGCATCTAGGTCGACGACATAGTGCAAATTATTCGTTATAGTATGTCCTGTTTGAGTATAAAACACGGCGACAGCGCAGTTACTCATCCGTACCGTCAACGTGGCCTCGGCCGAAAGGAGAGAGCTGGAACGGGTAACAAGATAAACAAGATAGGAGCCATAGTGTTTAGTTCACGGACAATAAAACGCATTTTTATTGTCTTAAAGGTAAATGCAGGCGAAACAACGACTACGAAGATCCACCAAAAGCCCTGCGCTTATTAAAAAAAAAAAAAAAACTGGCGTGTCCCCTACACAGTCGGGAAGGAGGAACGGATTGTATCCGCCAGCCTTTGATTGATCGCCCATCTCACTTCCTTAGCGCTGCAAAAAAAAAAAACCTCTCTCACACCTTTCTAAGAATGCCTGGTATGTTACGATGCTTTCCTCTTAATGAGTACGTATTATTGGCCTTACTTCGGAGTCGTGCGTTCCCGGCGCAGCAGAGGTGAATGTGAAAGTACATGGCGTGCGGTGAAAGCAAATGGTGTTGGTATAGCGCAGCACCGGTAGGAAGGAACACTCAGCATATCTAAGGGACAGGCCAGGGGTAATCAGTTCAGAGTGTAGAAAGGGCTCTTCCTGTCGTGATGTAATGGTATCCCGGAGACTTTGCACTTACTGCAGCCGCGTTTTCTTCTGGTAATACGAGCAGAACACGGAGTCCTCTTGAACGTTCCTTCGTCTGTGTCTTCCGTCTCTCTCAGAGGTAGCCGCCTTCTCTAGGGAGCTGAACATGAGAAGCACGTGTTCGATCCGGCAGCTAGAAAAGAGAGCAACGTGGCGCCGTTCTTCTAATGGGCTACGAATGCCTTTGCTGTGCCGGTTGTCTGGCGTGCGGAGGTCCAACTTTCATCTTTGAAGCCACGCCGCTCAATAAGCGAGGCTAAAAGGAAACTCCCTGGGCGACGTCAACGAATGCCTGCACTTGTCCAATCTCAGAATGGGCGTGTGCCGGGAGATGTACGTTACCTAAAGCATACCTTTAAACGTGCCGACAAAAGCGCATATGAAGGTAAAGTGAGCTGGCATGAGCGAAAAATCAGCAAGTAAAGTCTGTAAGTCAATTTACCCTTAGTGAGCGAGTGCTCTGGAGCATTCGGGGAATCATTGCCGTTATAAATCAAGAAACGACTGGGCCTAGAGAAAATTGAATGCCAGAAGCTCCAAGGATAAAGCACAAAGGAAGCGAAAATGGAGACACAAATACTCATATTAACAGCTTGCAAACTCCCAAAGGAGCTACACATGTAAACAAATTACTCAACGCGAAATTAACGACGAAGCATCATTATTATATAGAATTGCCACAAATCATTCAAGCTGAGAAATCAAGACGAGGTTGGCTTTTTTTTTTTTTTTTAGTCTACTTGAAGTGGGAAAATGCTGTGTCTTAGCTTTTCGTCAGTGTTACGAAATTACCATGAACCAACGTGTGGTACTGTGCAGTGCTTCGTCTCGCACGTTCATTGCTATTCGTTTTTCATTTCCATTCTTTCTGCTCACGTGCAGGCCTTCGTGTGACACCTTGTTGAAGGCTTCTTTCCTTATGACACGTTTTACAGAGTACCGTACCGAGAAAAGTTAAACCTACTCTCGCTATGCATAGTCTTCACTCCCATTTCTAAACATGTTCAGCTGAGGAGTGGTCCGTCAACTAAAATAAATGTTGTAGGCACAAATACAGTGCAACAAAATTCACTATTTTACAGGTGTGACTCAGTAGTGACCATATGTGTGTCATTTTGTGCCATCCCATCAGTCTCAGATCCTGGTGCTCTTGAAAAGGGATGTCTCAACGGCAAAAAGCAGGATTGTTCATTTACTCATCTTGATTTATGTGCTGCTCTTGTTGAAATGCTCGGTGCTTTTACATGTCATTGATCTCACAGTGTTGTGACTGGCATAGTATAGCCTACATTGCTTTCATGCCGCAATGTCTTTGTTTTCGAAATTTTCTTTACAGCTTGCTCTCTCTCACGTTTAACCACGCAACGAGTATTAAATGATATCAGTTGTCGTCACGATGTCAAACACATGCATATACATTTAGGAGAAACATCAAAACTCAACTAGTTCTTTGCTGTGAAACGATCCGCCTTCCGAAACAACCACTGAGCCATAATTGCGTAAATACCTCTTAACTAAGTGCAACTATCAATAGCGACGACACTTCTTTCAATGCTAACAAGAGCTTTGCTAGTTCGAAGGTTCCCCCAAGGTCACTGAATGCGGGTTGCTTATGTTTGGTTGGCCGCTTCTTCTTCAAGGGAAGCTTGTTAGCATCAGTAGCGTCGCCATTTTGGCGCGTACGCGAAAACAATCATCAGCGTCGAAGCAGTGAGCGCACTTCCTTGTTCTCTTGCACTTCGAGTTTTCAAGCTCAGGGCGCACGACACAACATATGCGCGCTCATCAGACCACGCTTGGCAAACGAAGATGTGAACGTATCTGATCCATATGAATACCAAGGAGAATTTTTTAACATGCTAAATTAATCCATTCGACTTGCTACCAAAGAAAGAAAGAAAGAAAGAAAGAAAGAAAGAAAGAAAGAAAGAAAGAAAGAAAGAAAGAAAGAAAGAAAGAAAGAAAGAAAGAAAGAAAGAAAGAAAGAAAGAAAGAAAGAAAGAAAGGCACGCGCACGCCAAGCTTCGTTCGCCCCCCTTTCCTCAGCGAGGGCAGGACACCTAATTTCATTCTATGCGAAAGTATTTTTCTCGCGCGCGACTTTAGCTTCGTTTAACAGTGTTACCCAAATAAACGTTTCGGTAGAAAGAAGGCGATAACGAATACGGGAGTGGCTATCTTCTTCGATTCTTTCACTGGTATTTTACCTTGCGGCACAAATATGTTACTTAGCGATACACCGTCTAGCCGAACAGAATACTTCACTAGGGCATTTATATTTTCTTATTTAGCTGTTTTACTTCTCGTGACACCTCCACGGACGCTGCGATAACATGTGTTACATCGTTGCGCGAGGATTTGCCCGCCAGTACGAAAGGAAGCCCGTTCCTAAATGCAATCTTGCCCTCCTTTCATACAACCCTGACAAGAATTGTGTGCCTATCAAGAATACTGGAGTGAAACCAAGGACCTCCTTGAGTAAAGCCCACTCCTGGGATACATTAGTAGTCGGAGAAGAAATTTCTGATGCTCTCACAATATCCAACCGCTGCCCTTCTCCATTGAATCAACCCAACCCGCTTCATAAAGGAAGAGGAATCTGTACTTGTACAGTGCGATTCACTGCTAAACGTTACAAACTGTGACCCTGTTTAATTCATCGTGTCACTGCAATTGGAGTACGAGTATATGGCTTATGTTTCATTTTTCCTAATTTTTTGTCACTGATGACAAAGGAGCATTATGGGAGCATTGCTTTCAAACTGGCCTCCAGTGCATGACACAAAGGCCGGTGTTTGAAGCTTACTTGAGCGCGTAAATATTGATATGTCTTCGTACACGTTGTGTGTATAAAATATGACCTTTGTATTGAAATACGAATTATAATAACGTCCAATAGGTCATATGTAGCACAACCATGAATTACAATTGTGCCATCCCAATTAAGCCGGCGACATACGGTGAGACACAAAGTAAGAAATTAGCCTTATACACCACGACATTGAGTGTGATTGTAAACCTGGAGACATCTATCGCTTATGCAGTTGGCTTAAAAGCACTCCGGGCGTTAATCAAATGAAACTTGCAGCAATCATAGATGTTTCGAGTCCTCTCTGATAGTTGCCGCTGCTTTCCTGTGTCCGCACGCACGAATGCCCCCTGGGCTCCTTAAAGTAATAAAATAGTTGCCTTTATTATGTGCCCTTCAATGTGCAGTGCAGTATAGCATGCAGGGCTTGGGATAGCAGAATATTTTGCAGTGCCTTAACAAATATTGGCACTGCTGAAAAACAACAACATAATCCTGATAAAGGCGCAAGAACTTCGGAAGTCAGCGCCTAAAAAAAGTTATCGCGAAATATGCTTAGAGTCAGGCATTCACGCAACTGCTCTCAAAGCTCTTTCATTGTTCAACTACCGCGCATTCTGTAGACCATAGTACAGGAAGACGAACGTAGTTTATAGTCTTAAAGTTCTAATTAATTCCGGTATGCTGCTTCCACAATTCATTGCGGTGAGGATAGTTTCAAGGCACAATGTCTCCTGAAGTACGCTCTCATACTCTTCGCAATTGGAAAGTTGTTGGCATCAACGGCGTTCGCTGTTCCTCCCCATGAAATCAATAAATGCCTGAAAAAGAGCTGCCGCCACCAAAAGGCCGTGAAACGGCTGTGCCGTAAACCGACAGGCTTCGGAATTCTTTATTACGTTATCACTTATTTCGAGGGCGGCATTCGACGACCACCTGCCGTCCTTGCGGATTCGCGGTGTACGCCTGCGGCCCAAAGCTCTGGCGTCGTTCATTATGCAACGTGGAGTGCTTACAAGCGATGCAGTCCTCATTGCTGAATCTGAGAGAAAGTATGAAATAGTCACTGCGCGGCTACCAGCGAACACCCTTATTCTTCTATATAGTGTCTCCGTGTACAAGCACACTCTCGCTGTCATAGCACCGTCAACGGCAATTGTCTCGCTACCCACGGCGATGTCGAACTTCACGAATAATTAAGTGCAAATGCCGTGGTGACGGTAAGTTTATCAGGTCGGTGAGAGTAGTGGATACGAATTTCTGCAGGGACATCTCAGAAATGATTCAGGCAGTGTGAAGCTCTCGGAGTTTCGCAAACGCCGGCCTAGTACTGCAATTTCGCGTAGCATGTTATTCGTCTCTACAAAAAGGCGGTACCGCATTTGACAGGCAAAATGGTCCGCCTGCCACGCCAGGCTGCGGAAACAAATCTCTCTCTCTCAGAGCCTTGGCCTCAAATGGCTGCTCGGCCAGTATTACTGATTACGTTTCGTACCGACACTTTGTAGCCTGCTGTCGTTGGAAGTGGTTCTTTCGCTGAGAACTGGTGCACCACCGTTATTATCCACGAATGCACTGTATCGACCTCTGCGACCTGCACTTCTACGTTTTAAAGAAATATCGCTGCTATAGTTTCACAGAATAAAAAAAAAAACAGTGATGGTGTCCCGTCGCCACCATTATGGGTTCACATGGATTTGAACGTAACTGATGAGGTCATTGTCGCGATTATATGTGGCTGACTGGAAATGCCGAAATCGCCATGCCCAACATATGCAGAGTGATGCGGAATTCGCAAGTTTTCTTGGTGTCTTCCACTTTTGTAATGGAAAGAAGGAACATTGTTGTGCTGTAACTTTATGCAATGCCCAATCATCCTCTATTTGGAGACAGCAAGTCCTCTGCGAGCGGATGCCGAAAAAGCACGCACCAAATCCTCAATCGTACTTTTTAAGAGAAACAGTCTGAACACTGCACCCACGCAAAAACAAAAGAAAAAGAGGAAAACAGACGACAACATGGGACAAGGCAACATGCATTGAGACGGTGGCCAATGGGCTAAGCCTGGGGGCAATCCTTTCATCGTGACCGAGCTTTTCACTTAATAAAATTTACGTACTCACACTAGTGGCTTTTAACATTACTACGGCGTCACTTTCCGGAGGCACAAGATCAACCATATGGAATTATTAGATGTCATTTTCTACCGCGCAGTTTCCTATTCGCCCGCATCTGCCGACACAAGGTACCAAAACGGGCACGCTGAGACTCGGAAATAATTCCTTCACAGCTGCCGCAGGTTCCTACGTCATGCCCGATGCTAGGATGGAATTACTGGCAGCGTTTCAGTTTAGCCGCTTTGTTTAGTCCAGTGGTTCCAAATCAATGTTCGAGCTGTCAGTGCATTTATGCATCAAGCAGGGAGTGTAGGACAGCGTTGAAAGGCAAACTCCGGCGATTTTTCAAGCTCGCTAGATCTAAATAAAATTCGCTGGGTACGTTCCTTGGCTCACTCCAGTCATTTGTGCAAGATTACAGGCTCGATAGATCCGCAGAATGGTTGCAACTCAATTTTTAGAGTTTACCTCAAACCGCCCGCCTGGCTTCCTAAATTTATTGGCCACACTTTTTGTTGACGTCATCATCGGCGAAGCGACAGAAGCGCATCGGTGTCACACCATGGCCTTCGAGATCTGCGCGCCGCCAACCTTCGCGACATTACCGCCAGGGGAAGGGCATATGCGCCGTCGCATCATGCAAAAGGCGGGTTGAGTTATTTACGTCACTGCTGGGCTGGATTTATGTTTCGTTTTCGCGCTTTTCTGATCATTGCAAGTCATTTCGGATTTGCTGAGCATTTCTACTATCAAAAGTGTCACTGGAGCGCCTCATGAACATTGATGATCGTCGTTACCTTTACATGCTATCCCCTATGAAAATGCCATATATGGCGATATCAGGAATTGGGCATATATGGCTATATATGGCACGTGCCCTTAAGTGGCAATATTTGCCCAAATCGTGATTGAAGCATATGTGGCAATGAAAGACCAACACGGGGAATCCCATGCAAGACTCTGATACGAATTGGGCAAATACGGCCACGTACGGACACGTGTCATATATAGCCAGACATGCATATGTGGCCAAATATGCATATCTGGCCATATATGACATGTGTTGTATTTGGCCATATTTGCCCAATTCGTATCAGAGTCTCGCATGGCATTCCTCGTGTTGGTCTTTCATTGCCACATATGCTTCAATCACGATTTCGGCCAATACGGCCACGTAAAGGCACGTGCCATATATAGCCATATATGCCCAATTTCTGATATCGCCATATATGGCATTTCCAGTAAGGGATAAAAATCGCCGGAGTTGGCCTTTCGCGCTCAAGCAGATAAGTTTGGGCAACGTAAATAAAGTGATGAGAAGTAATGAAAAACTTTTTTTTTAAACATGATCCAAACTAGTTTCATTGTACAGGGACCGTGGTAGCAACCCGCTTGCGTACACGAAGGAGAAATGCTGCCACACGCAGGCGCCCCCAGGAGGGTGGCTAAACTCATTTGTTGCATAAAGAGAAACAATCTCGCGAAGCGGAATGAAGATTTTTCACGTGCTCGTAAGATTTATGTGCTTACTCTGTAATCAAATGTTTTAATGGCGTCCCCACCACCGTGGACATATAGTACCAAAACGAGATTTCTATCTGCTGCCACTAATCTTTACGAAAGAAGGCCTTTGCTTCACTTGCTGGAAGTTCCGTAGCCTAATGCTTTTAATAAACCCTCGTTAACCGATATGGAAATTGCCTCTTAGCATCCATGCAATGTAAACATACTCTCCTGACTAGCATCTTCTTGCTCTTCTCACTCTGGCAACGGCAGTTGTTCAGTACTAGTGACTATGCGCCTTTCTTCTCAGTCAATATATCTCTCCGTGTCGATGACACTGCCATTGCAGATACATTTACTCTCGCTCAACAGCCACTCAATCATGCTGCCGTACGTTCAGTATTCACATCACAAGTAAGCTGTTTTCAAGCTTCTTGTCTAACGCTGCGGCCAATTTTCGCCGACTGTAAATCTTGACACCGCTGAGTATGTATACGCCGTAGCCCATCGCATGTCAGTGCCCATATTGAGCAAATAGTAGTCCCTTCAACGTCCAATTCCTCTTCTGCCGTCACTGGCTACGCTATACTTCTGCTAGAGAGACGACGCGACTCGGCAAAGATAAGCTTGTCTGTACCTTCGTGGCTTAATGGATTATTTGTACAGCTGCGGTCAGGATACGTGCATGCCGCTCTTTTGAAGGCAAAGCTTCGGCGTACTTTTTAGGGGCGAAGCTCCTTAAGGCGTGGGTCGTGCGTCCCCGATGTATGTAGCAGTAGTAGTAGTGGTAGGTAGCCACCGGCGCGTGCCTGCCGGGAGGCACGCACGCGCCGAGGGCGAGCGCGTGGCTCCCGGCGCTCGCCCTCGCCGCGAGCGCCGGGAGCCACGCGCTCCCCGGCAAACTCGACACTGCCCCGGCAAACGCGAGAGACAACGTTGGCGCAGGCAGCGTCTCCTAGCGAGTTTCTTGATTGAGCAATACCGACTGCTCGCGTTGGAGAAGCGTTCACCGGCAACCCATATATATATATATATATATATATATATATATATATATATATATATATGCACTGGATCTTGACTTGCAATGAAGTGCCGGTGGGAGATTTCACTTGTGCATTGTGCATAGTTGAACCATGAGGATTCGTAGCATGCGCGTTAACTAAATTAATCCGGAACTCGGCACGATCTATGATCAACATCCCGAGCTTCGCCCACTCATCATCATTCACTCCGTGGATATTCTGTAATTTTTTTTTCTTCGCTGTGTGACCGTGAATTGGATCATATGGTAGAGTCGTTATACGGACACCAACTGCGGCATAATGTCTTTTTAGTGAAAAGACACAGGTGGTGAAGCTATATACAAAAGAACGCTCAAGCACTTCTCCATGAAGCAGCAGCGCAAGCCGAATTCTCTAAACATCGTCATCTTCACTTGATTCGCTTAATTTTGTTGGCTATCAGTGGTAGCGGTCCGTAGCACTCTCTCCAACTTCTTCTTCCATATTATGCGTGGAAATCACATCATTGTGCACTGTGTTAGCAAATGTCTTCTGACGAGATGAAAGATGGCGCGTTCGCGTTACCTTTTATTTACTCTCGCTACCAAATGCGCCGATTTGTGAGCAAGCCTTGATCTGGCGAGGGAACACGCAGATAGCTTTCCATGGCACTCAAGTGGCTCAGGTGTCAGGGCTGCGTTGCGTCGGCCTTAAACACGTCATGTCGTGCGGTCATCAATTTATGGTGCGTTTCTACATGCTGCCCTCGGCTGCTCATCTCTTTGAGCTTTACAGAGAAGTTCTGGCCCACAGCCACGGTTTTGTTATTCAAAGGGCGAGTTCCTCTTCTAGGGTACACTACGTATGCATACCAGTGCAACTCCTCTGGACGTAATGTAATTTTTTCTAGACATCAGTCCCACGCATCCACACACACACACACACACACACACACACACACACACACACACACACACACGCGCGCGCGCGCGCGCGCGCGCGCAAAGAGAGACACAAGCTTCGCACAATGTAGTTGCTTCCTGGGCGATTGCTACCATTACGCGATAAAATTCCTTGTCAGTGTGTCTGCAATACCTCAAGCCGCGGATCGTATAAAACGAGTGCTAGTGCAAATAACCACTAGCATTCTCGAGCACCGATTTGAGGCTAGCACCTTTACTGCTGTCTTCTCTGTCACTTTTTAGGGGCGAAGCTCCTCTTAGTCTAACCTTGTTCCTCGTCAGGCGCAACTGGCAGTATCTCCAGGGAGGCAAGCGCTCGCCCTCGGCGCGCGCCCTCGCCCTCGCCCTCGGCGCGTGCCCTCGGCGCGTGCTGTCTTGTGAGAGAGAGAGACAGAGAGAGAGAGAGAGAGAAAGCGAAAGGCGAGCGAGATGAACGCTCTACCAGCTCGCAAAGGAGAACGCGCCCTCACCCGCGAGAGACAACGTTGGCGCAGGCAGCGTCTCCCAGCGAGTTTCTTGATTGAGAAATACCGACTGCTCTCGTTGGAGAACCGTTCACCGGCCACCCATATATATATATATATATATATATATATATATATATATATATATATGCACTGGATCTTGATTTGCAATGAAGTGCCGGTGGGAGATTTCACTTGGGCATAGTTGAACCGTAAGGATTCGTAGCGTGCGCGTTAACTAAATTAATCCGGAACTCGGCACGATCTACGATGAACCTTCCGAGGTTCGCCCGCTCATCATCATTCACTCCGTGGATGTGCTGTAATTTTTTTTCATCTCCATATCATGAAAAAAAAAAGTGTGCGAGATTTCAAGTCGGCCTGCTCGGCGGTGGCACTTGAGGCTTGCAGCACTCTTTATTCCATTATGTAATGGGCCTTGTACATCTCATTTGTGGCAATACATGAACTGTAATACTCGTGAGCATGCCATCAAGGCGAAACGACGCGGCATGCGCCATCGTTGCTATCGACACAATTCATTCTTTACTCCTATCGATAATAGAGAAGAGCAATCCGAGGATATCTTATATCGCCTTCCCTGTAACGCCCACAAAATGTGCAAGAAAGAGTGAGCAGGAGATTCCACACGTAGCGTTACCTCCGCTTCAATCGCACTGAGATAGTCGGTCTCTACTTTTATGCATCATTGCTCGTTCGTTGTAAGGAAATCCACGTAGGAGATGTACATGCAAGGACCCACAATAAACCGTAAATTCTGTGGCTGTCAGACTTGTGTAAGCCAGCTGCAGTGCGCCTAGACGCCATCCCTCGGAGAAGTATTTCCCGCCAGCCCTACCGGCGCACATGTCCTTCGTCTATATCTGAGCGCAAGCAGAACCAACGTTTGTAGTTCATCGAGGTTGGCGGCGCGGATTTCGACGCTTCTCGCATACTGCCATCGTTTGTAGCGTGTCAGTAAACAGCCTGTTCTTGTGCAGAGTGCGGAAGCGCACACGTCACAAACACAGGGGCCATACAAAAGCGAAGACGCGTGGAAGCCACAACACGCGCAATATAAACAAATAAACAACATCCGAGCACGAAGCTCTTCTCGAAAAGGAACGGACCGTGTCGCTGTGCATCCACCGGAAACGACAAGCAAGCATGCGACGTGTCCCAAATGTTGCCGTACGTTATACGTTACAAGGCGCCGCTGTCATCGCTGCTGGCGGCCCACAACACTGACGAGGATTAAAGTAGACAGAAGAAAAGAATAAGCAAAAGTGACAGCGATCGTCGGCTTCCTCGTTTCGATTTCCTTGCCTCCGCTACGCGATATCCACTATTATACACCGCCGTTGCCTCGCTACGTCCGTCTCTTCCGCTTTGTTGCATTGTATACAGCGATCACTGAGCATAGTCTTAGTATTATATTTGAAGCCTTAACCTATGTAGGAGGTTCCTGCCGCATAAACATCATCCCGTGCGGTCGTGTGCGCATATAGAGGAGCAATCGTCGGGTGAAGCATGGAATATATCCGGGCGTACGTTTTTCACGGCGTAGTGAATCAGTGATGTGCCTGAGGCAGCCTGGCGGGCACCACTATTCTGCGCCCAATATTTTAGCGTTCGTTCTTTTTTTCAGAGAAAACCCAGGTATTCTTAACGGTCGGCTTTACGATCATAATGTTGCAAGCTATCTGCGTTATCTGGGACCGCAGCGTTTCTTATATTACGCGAACAACTGTTGCGAACGTTCTCTGTTTGCGCAGTACAAAATAGTGCTTTTAGTGCAAATAATAAATTTGCTAATGAGGCACGAACATCGTAGATCAGTGTAAATAATAAATTACCATGCCACAATGACTCTAAGTTAATTTCAAAATCATAACAACGATAATCCTTAAAAAGGAAAGAGAGAGAATATATTAGAAGGCAGGGAGGTCAGCCTGAGCAAGTACACCCTGACCTGCTAATCTGCACAGGACGGAAAGGGAAAGGGGAAAACGAAGACAGATGAAGAATGATGATGAAGACTTCATTTGTGGTCTACAGATGATCATATTATAAATCAGCTCTCCACACCATGAAGCACTTGGTCCCCTGATAATTCTCTATGGAATCTCACTGTCTAACCAACATTTGGCGATATTTCGAAATTTGCTGAAGTGAGCGACTGAATGATTAGCACTAGTGGAGAGCATTGCCGATATCTGCGGAGGCTCTCGGGTGGACGTAAAGGGAAAGAGAAAACTAAAAACTGTTGTGAAGTTTAGATACATCACGCAACAACGAGCCACAAGAAAAAATTTCGCTGTGTCTTGTTATTGTTCTGTCTCTGTACCTTTCTCGTGGTGATTTGTTTACATTATGGGTCATATGCCATGAGCCCGCGTTAAATCAGTGTTATTCATTTCATAACAACCTAGTATTGTCTATATTTGCGGATTTTGGCAGTTATTTCTGCACCACTAGGGACTTAATTGCATCGCAAACGATGACTGAGGCCAAGATTACAGGTCGCTAATGAAGTGCGACAAGCGTAATTTAAGTTGCGAGTTTAATCTCATCGACAAGTGTAACCGCACGGTACGAACATTTATTCTTTCGTGATACTCAATTTTTTTTAGCAAACGGCAAGGCGGTAGCAGCGGCCCAATATTACTTGCAAGCACTTGCTTCCCGACGTATCACTTTTTTTTCTTGGGGGACAGTAAAAGTGGTAGGGTAGATGACTGGTTACCATTTTTCCATCGCAATATCAGTATATAGACGCACGCGCTCAAGCTCTCACCCTTGTACGACAGAATTATAATTACTTCTGTACATCCTCATTTTCTACAGGTCATTATGAATGAATAAAAATTGATTGATTGATTGATTGATTGATTGATTGATTGATTGATTGATTGATTGATTGATTGATTGATTGATCGACCGACGATTTTTGGTCACTCGCGAGCCATATTTCACTTATTCTATACACCACGCTCTTTATGAAATATGTGCGCTCCCTACAGGACTTTAGCATTTCGCTGCAAATATTTTAATACACTTAGCGGCGCTCTTCAGCATTTCTCCTATACGCAGCCAAGTTATTCGGCTGCTTGCTACTCTCTTGCAAATGTTAACATTCCACTGTCAACGCTGCTTGTAAGAGCTGTGTAGCTGTAAGTTTTTATATCTTCATTTTTCTTCTTGCACTCGCAACGTACTACTACTGCGCTCTTTTTTTTAAATATGAACTTGTCCATTGTGACTGTGAGATTTGTTGATGTATGAACTCGCATAACGAATGAACGGTGACAGCGGAAGGTCAGAATTTCTAGGTGTTGGAGGTGAAATGTTGAGGCCAGTGTGCTGTGCGATGTCAGTGCACGTTAAAGAACCCCAGGTGGTCGAAATTTCCGGAGCCCTCCACTACGGCGTCTCTCCTGATCATATCGTGGTTTTGGGACGTAAAACCACAGATATCTATCAAAATTTTTAGGTGTCCTCAGCTATTCGTTAAGAGACGTAAACGTCAAAGCCGACACCTTTCGTAGTCAACACCGTGGGTCGGAACTAGGAACCTGAGGCAATCGAACGTCACGTGGATATAATTAGCGTTCGTTGGAACGATTAACATTCAACCATGTGTATCTCATACTCTCATTGGATGTGATTGTATGAGCCACACGTGATTTTTTTATAGTTAATAGTGACGTACTGACAAGGGTATCGTGTTATTGTTGTCATGACCTACAATCGGCATCATGTTATACTTCCGTGCCTTTCAGTGCCTATTTTGCCACCAACGAAGCGAGCTAGACTTGATCTTTTTATATATTTTGCCATATTTTTGTTCTACCGTTCTTTTTTCTTTCAGTTACCTTTTTGTGAGATATATAACGCTTCTTTCTTATAACATGAAGCTAACCTTACATCTCGTGGCCTTCTTGGAAAGAACAAGAGGCGCAGTTTAGCCTCCGTACCCCTTGTATGCATTGAAAGGAAAAGAACTACTTGTCTGGGTGTGGCGTTTATAACGACACCCACGCTATAACGAGGTTTATCTCACGTGATATCATCACAACACGTCGTAACTGACGCCACGACGGGACATAAACCTTGGTCACATGACTTATCGTGTCGTCTGCCGCGGCCGACGACACGTTTTTCGTTCCGTTGGGGCATAAGATACTAGAAGACAGTAACTAGAACGCTCTTCCTGCGTGTGGTGTGCGTTCTTTTTTCTTTGATCCCGCCTGTGGCCCTTTCTCGTTGGCGTTCTTTTTTATCCGCCTGTGCCCTTTCTTGTTATTTCTCGCTCTCTTTCTCTGTCCACTTTCTCATTCCGTTTTTCCTTTAACCCAGCTTAGGGTAGCAAACCGGATGTCAACTTCTGGTTAACCTCCCTGTTCCTTCTAACCGCTCTCTCTCTCTCTCTCTCTCTCTCTCTCTCTCTCTGCGATAACACACTAATGTTAACATTAGTGTCAGCAATAACACACTAATGTGAACAAAGTCAGAAAACGGTGCCGGCCAGTCCTGGAGGCTCCTGCAAAATTGTGGCCCATATATTATTGCAGCGCACGCACCAGGGAAGGGACCTTTCCAAGAATTTCGCGAGTGCCACCAGCAGCGGGCGCAGGGCAGCATGGGAAGCGGGAGCCCCAATCTCCGTGGCCGTCTGCTCGCCTTGGATGCAGCGCGCAAGTTCCAGGCCATGTGATCGCGTTGCTGCGAGAATAAAGGCTTCTATAACTCCGTCACACGTTGCCAACGGAACAGATGTAACTGCAGCATCCATGATCAAAGCCAGGGGCCGGAAGCTTTGGTTCCTTAATCGTATGTTCCAATGAGAACAGTCATTAAATGAGAAGGGGGAGAAGGACTGTACACTGCCGTGAATGTCGTTAGCAGTCGACTGGCCGATGTCTTGCCAGTTGTATTCCATATGTAGTCGTTTTTAAATAAAGATGGAAGACCCTGTCTCCCATACTCGAAGCGCTATGCATTCCATGGGAGCTTTTTTTTTTGTATTAGATTATATGCTAGTAGCCATTGCATGAATCCTTTTTGTATCGACAACACAGCTGTCAAACTGCTCCCACACGATTCACCGATGCATCACTATTGCGTCGCTCGTACGTTTTCGGTAGCAAAATTGCGCCGCATGATAAAATGTTCTCAAGTTTATTCCCGAACGGAGGCCACGTAAGGAAAGGCTATTTAGATTGCTTCATGTACTGTATTTCGTATAGAAGCCGTCGCCACGTTCATAAAGCGGTTTCGCATCGCTTCAAGGTGTGAGGCTCACAGCTTCAAGCTCATGTAGGCAAGTTAGAAGCTTTACAGCCTATGCCAAGTCACATTCACGTGAAGTTCGAGTGCCAAAAGGTCCGAGTTCAAACCCGCAGGTCGAGGCTCGACTACCAAACAGAGGCCTTCGCTTTCACCTTTACATCTCTTAGCCAATAGCTAATGACTCCTAAAGGCTTTTACTGCCCTACTGCACAATATTAAACCGTACGACAACGTAACAATAGAAGTTGCCTTTTTTTTTTCGTTTCTGATGTGGAAGAGTTGGTGTTATCTTGCTCACGTCGGCTCCAAGGCAACATAAACTAATGCGACCTGATAGGGCGGCTTGTTGACTCATCTCGGTTAGTGGTGAACTAAAGTGCATGTTGATGCTTAGGCAAAGTATTACATACAATATCCATCACTGGCTGTCTTCGAGTGCGTCCGCACAGCTCGGCGTACCGCTGCTCAACCCCAGTTACACAGCTCAACTCGTTTCAACATTCATAAATAAGTTTATTTAATTCATAGTGCGTTTGTACTGTGGCAGAGAGCCATATAGGCGTTATCACCGTCGTTTTTCCTAAGAACTATTTAACTTCAAACGAAATAAGTTCAAACATGCGTGGCAACCACAGCTAGAAGAAATCCACCTATCGGTTTAGGTTTCTTAACGCACATTTAGGTATACTATGGCGCAATGTCTGCTCGCCTGTTGAATAGTGACTCCATTATGCTGTCGCAGCGCCGTCATATGCGTATGGATGCTTCATTTTGTTCAGTGTATGCCACTTGAGTGTGTTTATATGCGAAGCCGAGTTGCACGTTGGTTCTGCGTGCATGAGCTTTATCGTAGTTATTACTGTAAAATCTTTCAGAAAAATTCGTCAGTACGGATTGCTATTTGAATGCGCGAGAAAAACGTAATTATGTTATGAGGATCGAAACTCAAACACAAGCCCCTTTTCCAGCATTTCTACCATAACAACAGTGGCGCGCCCGAGCTACACTGTACTCACTGCAGGTAGGTCACTTGCGGTTATGTTACTTGCGCAAACATCCTCCAAGTGGCATCCGCGCTGTCGCGTTTTACTCTTAAAGCCGAAACTTAAGCGTCCACCATTCCGTTTTTCTAATATATTCATTAGTGCAATTCCTCCGGTGAACGCTCTTAAAAATACATTGTCATCAATTTGTGGCAGTGAATCTCGTTAACATGGTCAAAAGCCAAACAGGTGCTTATCTAGCAGGCCCCTCTGCAGCCTGGTCCAATGGCGTCTCGCTGGCACTCACTGCTGTAGAAAGAAAAAAAAATTCGGCACGAATACATAGGGCAGCAACCACCAAGCACACACCCTTACTACCGAGATCTCTCCTTTTCTACATTAGGCGCACACAATATGTGGCGCTGTAAATACGCGGTGAGCGAGTGCGATCGTTCAAGTGAATGTCGAAATCGATCAAGCTGTATTTATAGAAGGATTAGCTAAATGGCGCCTCTCTTTTTACTTGCGGCACGTGCACAATGGCTTCGTCGGCTTGCTAAAACGTACCTGGCAACGTGAAACTAAGTGCCAAGATCTTAACACTTACTCTCATCTCCGAAGATTGTTTGTGGTGCGTTGACACTACTTTGAACACAATCCGTTAAGAGCCGCCTAGCACTATGAAGACGTTAGGAGAGAAAACGTGAAAGCTAATGTAGGTGGAGACATAACGAGGCTGTGAAACGGACGTTGCTTCCCTGTCGCAATAGTACTGCTAGTGTGCTAAACGCGCGTGTCTCACGCATCGGCGCGACAGCCGTTAATCAACGCTAACGAATGGCACCGGGAGCTACGCATCGCTGGCGTTATGCCACCAGCCTAAATTAATAATTTTTCGACCGTAAAATTAATGTCCGCCCTGGGGAGCTTTCGTCTCTTCTCGGCGGAGAAGGCATTCAGTTAAGGCAACAGCGTTAAATCACGTAGTCTACAGCCGGCAAAGATCCTTCTTCGCGGACAGTGCCACGTGAGCGTGTTTATGTCTTATGTAACGTTATAATTTATGATCGCGATGTCTCTAGCTTAAACTACCTGTACCAACAGTAACCACTAAAGTTTAGCGATGGGCGCCTTTCTCTTTATTTAGGCGTACGGAGCTCGAGAACTGAAAGTTTAGTCTCAAGCAACATAAACAGGTAGGCTCACTAAGCTTCCGCACAAACCCTTCAGAAGCACCACCCCTGCCTTCACCCAGTCCTCGCAGTGAATGTAGAATGATTATGTTATCAACGGGATCGTCATTCATGGTCCTACCGGACGGGTGGTAATCTGCGGTCAATCACCGGTGTCTTCATTCCTGCGTATCGTGTTCGCCACAAGTAAACAGCACTGTCTTAAATGCTAAGTATTTCTTGGTGAATTAACGGGGACCGTATCTATCTATCTATCTATCTATCTATCTATCTATCTATCTATCTATCTATCTATCTATCTATCTATCTATCTATCTATCTATCTATCTATCTATCTATCTATCTATCTATCTATCTATCTATCTATGTTCTCTTGATCGTCTCATTCGCTCGGTACACGCGCCAAAATTGTCATTGTATTGCATCAATGTCTGACACGAATAAATGCTTCGTTTGGACATCTCTGACGTCATATACTAGTCACGCACCTTACGATTAAATATAATACCATCCATTGTGGATCATACCCGTAATGCTAGGACCGGTGTAGGCGGGTGTGCGCCACAGCCACAGGTGGTTGAACGTTTGCTTATTCCAGCGCACGCTAAAGAGATACAGGCACAGCAAAGAATACAAACAGGCGCTGCGTTTGGGTCTCTTTGGTGTAGGCTGAGGCAAACATCCGTTATGAATTCAAACCAACCCGCCCAGCTTTCAGTCCTCTTGCACATATTGAACATTTATGTTACATCCTATGTCACTTAAGGAACAGCCAGAGTACGTGACGAAATATTGATCACTTCTTTTTTCTCGGGCTAAATAAAAGAAAGACACCGTTTCTTGTAGTGCACGACTGAAATGTGCAAGCCGTAAGCACAAGGACACACAACAAAAAAGCTTTGTGATGACTCTGTGAAAAGCGACGAACTGGATTGCTGAGGATTCCTTAGAAAAAGCTGGATTCCTTCGGAATGCTCCAACGAACGACGCTAACGACATACACGTTAGCACACCGTAGTGTCCGTTATTCTTCTACAAAACACGCGTCATTGTGCTAACAGGAGTGCCGACGTTACCTCATGCCACCGTTCAGACGCCACGTGCTGTCGACATGAGCTGGAGTGTGGTCATGCATGACCACACTGCAGATCATGCTAAAGGTAACACGTGGCTGAGTGCCAAACACTTTGACATAGGCAACATTCTCTCTGGCTGCTTCGCATGACATCGATTTTCACAGCGCATAAGATCTGTCGGATTTTCTGTACTAGAATTTACTTGTAAGTTACTCTGACGTGCCACACAATTCAGAGTCAGTTTAGCGGAAGCACACAAATTAAGACAACTTAAAATTGATCTTCCGCGTATTGTCTCGTTTCCTGGCTACTGTGGCTGTTACCTCTGCACGCAAAAATAAATGAAGTATTACTCGTGTGTGTGTGTGTGTTTGGAAAAATTTATTCTACCGCGGTAGGTTAAACGATAGCATTGGGACGTGACGTTTTCACACAAGAAATTAAGTTTCCAGCATCATAACATAATTCACTCACGCAGACATAACGCAGGAATGCAACGTCTACTGCTGTTACTGGTTCAGACATCTACAAATACGGAATCACACAGGACGCACCAATAAGGTGTGAATGTGTAGTACTGTGTTCATGAACACAGTACTATACATTCACACCTTATTGTGGAGCAAATGTGGAGCGATTCAGAGTGTGAAGGTCCAAGAAGCTATAAATCTAAGGGAGAAACCAGGCGGAAAGTGTTTTGAAAAAAAAAAACAGTAATCTATTCAAAGTACTCATACTCTTCGAAGGGAGAGCTCTGCAGAGTTGTCCTTGAGCCTACGAAGGGTTCAATGTTTTCATGTTTGCGCTGTGTTGCGAGTAAAGCAACGCTGCACATGGAGCCAAACCTATCAAGGCGCTTCTAAAAATACTATCTTGGAAAACCATTGTGCTAACTCTGGTTTAGGCGGCAAGTATCGCGGGATAAATTGAATGCGCTTATGAGGAAACTCAAGATAAAGCAGTTGCAAAAGTTCCCTTGCATATTCCGTCATATTCCCTTACCTAACATATTTGTAAATGTAGTTTCCCGAATTCTACGATCCAAAGAGCGAGAAAATTTTATCCATGGTGATATGCTGTCTATATTGAAGCACTTTTGTTCAGCGTTTATGACAGAAGACTAGCTTCTCACTTCTTGAGTTCTCAGGACGTAAAGGCGTTCTAAATAAATGGTGGATAAAATCAAACTAAACAAAAAGCGTTGGCATTCCACGGGAAATCCACCGACGTGTCATACAGGGGCCAAATACTCAACCGATGATGGATAGCAGGAGAGTGGGATCTTGTTGGAAGGTTGTACCGATTGGACTGCGTCCGTTCGACACAACCGGAGTGCGTTTTAGCATAATTACATCGTAGTTTCGGGACGTAAAGACCTAGAAATCAATCAATCGAGTAACCCCCCCCCCCCCCTCCAACCACGCCCTCCACGATTCCTAAAAAATCGCAAATTTTGAGTCATGTATGGTACCATACGTGCTGTCGACACCACATAGCAGCCGCATTCCGCTTGAGGCTTTCGTATTCATAAGAATCGCCCCAATGCGTCCTTCATTATGAGCAGTGACATAAATACGTCAGTCGAAGGTGACGTTGAAAGGCCTTGGCGTCGACACGAGCGATAGACATGGTTTTGATTTATCTATGGGATTTCACGTCCCAAAAACAAGCTATGATTATGAGGGACGCCGTATTTGAGGGCCCCCGGAAATTTTGACCGCCCGGGATTCTTTCGCGTGCACTGACGTCGCACAGTACACGGGCCTCATCATTCCACCTCCAATCGGAATGCAGCCACCGCGGTCGATGTTCGATCCCGCGACACTCGGAGCAGCACTTGAGTACCACAGCGACTAAACCACCATAGCGGGGCGGAAGAGAAGGTACAAAAAAATATCACGTGACCCAATGAATTCCAGAAGCGAACCAAAGTATTTCAGCTGCGAATAAGAGGTGAATAATGATTACCAAAGCAAATAAATTATTGATAGTTGATTGATAGTAATCATTACTAAACAATTGTCGTTAACATTCATCAACCGTAATTAAAGGTCAGTAAAGCTGCATGCTTTAGTTTCAATGCACTACTCTTTCATAATGGCACTCACTTTCCTCCATACGCATGACGGCAGACATTGCAACCACGCGCGCGCTATTACTTTCTCGGCGTCATTATCTCCGCACGACGACAGAGAGTGAGAGACCTCCCTCGCGACGTGCTGCCTTTACCAGTCCTCTGGCGTTCCATGCAAACTAGTCTCGCCATTTCCATATTGCGTAACACTGCCCCTAGCTTCATCTTCCATCTCTTATGATACCATGTCACGGGACCTTTTAAAAAAATAGCATCAGAGAACGAAAAAAGTGACCGAGACATAAAACATTCTGGGTCTTTCAAGCCGTAACCGATGAGACACAATCCGAAGAGATATGGTGTCGACTTTCTCGTCTTCGAAGAAAACGAGAAAGCCAACGCTGCCTCTTCAAAGGTTCAAAGATATCTTTCACGTTATCCATATTTGGGAAATGTCGCAACCGAAGAGGCGTTTCTTCCAACCGTTCTCCTTGGATTGTCGTTGCTTACGCCCACCTAAGCAACGTCTGCGAAAAATTGCAGCCGCGCAGCTTAAGTCGAACGCAGCGATTTAGCGTGCTGTAATGTATTTTTTTCTTCTAACTTTAGCTCCAAGAACAAAGCGCCGCCGACGGCAGCGAAACTCGGTGCGCGTGTATGCGTAGGGGCCTTGGGCTCAAGCGTCTATTCAAACAAGGGAATGTCGCTTGTTTGTTTCGAGTGGAAACACGAGCAGCCTTTCTCTGTGTGTGTGCGCCGCTTTGTTTCCGATTCCCTCGGAGATTCTTCGAGGCTCAAAGACGCGAGCGAATATTCCGGGATAACTTTACGACGCTTTTTCGTCGCTTGAAGACACACGGCATCGTTGAACCGTGCCCTGAGTGTTAGGTCGTACGCTTTCTTCGTTCAGCACGCTCGTGACTTCAAAATTACCCCCGAGGGCTGAAAATGCCGCGTTCGCGTGTTTTTGTTACCAGCTCGCTGGAAATTTCTCTATGTAATCGATTTAGCAAACAGGGTTGCGCTCAAAGGGCAAGAAAGTTCGTGCGAGCACGTCAGGGGCGCTTTGAACACGTCTTTGACCTTATGACAGCGCAGTGAAAACTTTTCGGTTTACCTTTAAAAGAAACTGTGTCTTCCTTTAGTTGTGAAGAGCGCCTTGACAGAGGTTACAACAATGAAGACGATGCCGTGTCACTGCTGCTGATTTTTGCTGTTGTTCTTATCGTCGCTTCCTCTTACCTTATCTTAGTTCCCTTTGTTGCCTTAGCCGGCATCGAAAGCAAAACGCATTAACTACCTTAGAAGGCTTTTTTTTTCCCTTAGATGCCGTCTAAGGTGAAAAATTCTGATGCATTAGATGACACCGATCAGCCTAACTGTATGACCACGTGTGACTGATTGCCTAGCAACAAGCACTGAGCTTGTAAAAGAGCATACGTAACGCCACTTACGCTAGCGTATATAGAAGAATTTCTCGCACATTTAATGGCAAGGGACCATGAGAACGGCAAGCTAAAAAACACAATTTAATAACGAGAAGAGGTTCTGTCAAATATAGGCAATCCACAAGACCTAAATTTCTTCATACAAAGCAGCTTCTCACGATTCGCACCTGAATTAAAGCAACATTCTTTCGTAATGATGCATTATTAAGCTTGACCATACAGGTTGAGCGTCGTGTACTAGGATATATTTTGTCAGAATTCTTCTAACGAAAAATTAACAACTGTCAATAAAATGATTCCCAGGCTCTTATAAGCAGGTTTCAAGTATGGTAAAGCAACAGCGTGGTTTGTGCATTCTAAGTACGAAAACAGTATGACATGAAATGCACTGCGTAATACTATGCGTACGAACAGTACTAGAACTCACATTGAAAGCAAAAATGATAAAGAAAAGCGTGTGCGGGTAACATCGGCTGTGGCGTGTCGAACATAGCTGAGTTTGCTTTGCAACTATGGCGCTACGTGGTTACGGCGATAAAAACTAACCAATAACTACTACACAATGTTAATTGGTATTAGGCCCTTGGTTAAATTTGATTAAAAATGCTTATGGAAGTTCACAAAATACTGATTACCCTATGGATATTTAGATAATGTGGCTTAAGAAGAATGTTTACAAGTAAGTGCGCACTAGATAATCTGGAGTGTTCCTGCTTTCTCGTATTTAACATACGTAGCAAGAGTGATATAGGCTGGAAGTAATTCTAATGCTGCTTCTTTCCCCGTCGCAACTGCTTGTGTATACTGCTGTAGTGCGTAGTGAATAAATCCGATACCCCTGCCCCCTCAAAAAAAAAAAAAAAAAAACACGAGAAAAGCAGAGTTTACTACTCAGATTCAATTACGGTGGCTGACCATAATTATTCATACCTTCGTTTTCTATGGCGATATCTGCTGCCGTCAGAGGCGTACAGCGGAGAGCGTGTTTTCTCCGGCCTTGTAAAAACCTGGCAAAAACGTTAGTCGTACAATTCGGCAAATAAATAAAACCCTCTCGTCGGCTTCACTTGGATACCCAAATTGGTATAGAATGGTACGAATGTATAACTTGCATGACTGATAGGCCAATACACCAATAACACGATATGGCGATATGGTCGTTGTATATCTTAGTCTACCTATGCATCTTCTGCAGTGTTTAAGTGGAAAACGTTGTGTCTCTTTGCTTGTGTACATTGCTGCGATGCCCGTTGAAGAATGAGTATGTAACACGCAGCCGGTGTGCTGGTGACGTCACTACTCTAGTATCATTACTTCACTATATTAACCATAATAAACTCGAGTGTACCGTATGCCCGTATTGTATCTCCGGGTGCGAGCCAGGGAAATTCGCGTATGAGCCACTGTTGATTGATCATTAACCCTTACAACACATGCCAAATTACATTCACGGGATATTTGACTGCTAATGGCTTCGGATTCGAACCCCTGGGACACACGTTCGACTAAGAAAAGTCTTTGCTTTCTCTTTTTTTTTAGCGATGCATAGACTGCAGTAATGTAAGCGTATACCCGCAGTTTACCCTAAGCTAGCGGCATTACGTCACATAACCGCAAATTAATGACGCCTAACAATTACACTTTTTTGACTTGTGGCATACTTTGCATTATGTCTGAGCGCGCAAATTATGCTCGCAATTGTCAAGGCATGTAGAAAGTACCCACTCGCGACCAGAACCACCAAAATATCCGTGTACCTAAGACCGCTTGAAATGCGCCAGTATATTTTCCGAATGCCCGCACATTTTCTTTCTCTTAAACTCTCACTCTATCTTTTTATCAGGTGGCGCTCATTCGGTCTAGTGTGCAGGTGCGCTATCATGGGAACACTTTAAACTGCGGTATAAACGGGTTAATGCCTAAACATCTCCCTGTGTGACCACGGAACGTTATCAGTGTAGTCCAGACTCGGTTTACAGCTTCAGTGGTTTGCAGATTCTTAAACTTCGCTTGGTTAACAGATCACCTTAGGAGCTAATGGGATAAGTGCGAGTTCGCCTTAGTTTCGCTCGTCCTAATTTCCAGTATAATTGTCCCGCGTTTGTGGCCACTGACAGTAGTTCTTTGAGAACGGTGGAGCTACAGAACTCTATCACTTTAATTTAGATAAGTCTTGGTAGCCTTCTCCATACGGAACTTGCGTGAAAGCAGTCGCCCCATTCACGTTCCATATTAAGAAATTACTTGTCGTACGCAAGGTAGTTTTATTTAAAAAAGAGCGTGTATTTTGCCATGCAGCGTTTTAAGATACAATTCACCATATGTGCACGTCATCTTTAGGCGTCTGTGCATTAAACAGTTTTTTTTTCGGACAGTGTTGTTGGTGTTGTTTAGCACTGATTTTGAAGAAATAGTTTATGTTAATCTATTTACAAATAGATTGCAATGTTTTGCATTGCGGATTGCCTACTTCCTT
Organism: Hyalomma asiaticum; assembly: GCA_013339685.2. Taxonomy (NCBI): domain Eukaryota; kingdom Metazoa; phylum Arthropoda; class Arachnida; order Ixodida; family Ixodidae; genus Hyalomma; species Hyalomma asiaticum. Next base: position 77,631,277 of record CM023485.1, on the reverse strand, counting down.
CATTTGTTTCCTCTATATACCAAAATTACACCAACACGTCAAATATATATATGCAACACATGCTGCTATGCTTTAGACGCTTTGCCCCCGCCACAACGGTCTAGTGGCTATGGCGCTCGGCTGCTGATCCGAAGGTGGCGGGATCGAATCCCGACCGATGTCGGCGAAATGTTGAGACTTGTGTATAGTACGATGGCAATGCACGTTAGAGAAGCCCAGGTGGTCGAACTTTCCAGGGATTCCCCACTACGGCGCCTGTCATAATCATATCTGGTCTTGGAACGTAGAATTCCTGAAATCAATCAATAAAGATTTAAACGCTTCGCGCCAAGGCTTTCGTGCAATTTTCACGAACAGCCGATAATACAAAGCATTTTCTCCCTGCATGTATAGTGTCTTCGAGCTGCTACATTTTCTCATGACAAGTGGTCTTGTCATGTGTTGTATCAGCGCTTTAATAATAATAATAATAATAATAATAATAATAATAATAATAATAATAATAATAATAATAATGATAATAATAAAAGCGATTCGGATACGCAAGCGACGTTGCTTTCTGCAGCCATTGCATCACAGGAGCATGGCTCAGCGTCCAAGAAGGAGGCGGAAAGGGAACGAAAGAGTGCAACGCAGAGCAGCGCCGTACGTTCACAGTACACCTTGGGTTCTTTAATTGTACACTGAAAAGCGCAAAAATGTCTGCAACACTTTTACTGATGCCAGGGCCACGAAGTGGCAAGCGCTGTTGATGAAAAAATACTTATTTGTTCAGCCAATTACAAATGAACAAATAAACACTATTTCGCAACAGCGCCCGACACACGCGGAGCTGGTGTCAGTCAGAGCGGTCCAGGCCACGCTGCAGAGCGTTCATGTTAAGCGTGTTTACCGCTGTCCATGGTTGTTGGATAGTTATTCTGATCAGAAGAGTGTGGTGGGGCATAAGGATAGCAGCGTGGAGTTGAACGTTGCTCTCAAACAAGTCTGGTTATCTAATTTCAATATAGCGCACGCAGTGAAGGAATATCTTGACTGAATAAAAGGTTTCTGGCATATAGTGGGTGGGTTCTCAATAAAGGATTCCTCTGTGTTTAGGGGTTCCCTAGGTCGAGCACAGACCTCATACTGTCGTCCTCTATATGTTGCCCCCTGAAGATTGCAATTGATTTCGGGTGGTCATGATTCGCCGTTCTGCATAAATGACGCGTGTGCGAGAACGTTCTTCTACTGACCACACTTTGTTCTAGTTGTCGTAGTTGTGAGTAATGAAGGCGTCGAGTATTTACGGCTCAACGCCTTCAACTGACGAACTGAAAATCCCAAGCATTGTGGGAATCGGTGCCGTGCGAAGCAACGCACCGAGGAATTTGCCTGTGACGAACTGTTCGGCATCAAGCCTATAGTGCTACGAATAAGATCAACGCTTTTGGACAAGCTGAGCACAATTAATATCATCGCAGCTGTTGATGCGGTATGTTTATTCACGGCACGCACCGCGCGGACACAGCCGCCGTGGACTTGAGGTAGCGTGCTTACTTGTCACCTCGTTGTTCCGGGTTGGATTCCTACCTCCGGTCATTGCTGAACGCTTGTCTGTGTCTGTGTGCTTGTCACGTCTACAAATCTGTCAAAAGCTACAACGAACGCATCTGTTTATCTTGTTTCACCTATCCAAGGTGTGTTCTCATCAAATTTTCAGTGTCTGTTTTTGTTGGTCCTTGATTGACATAAACGGTAATGCTAACATGCAGCGCATACCCGAATTCCCTGGGCCTAGCACCATGGGTATGAGCCACTCGTGGTCGCATTATCGTTATACATGACTTATGAGAAAAGTATATCGTGCTAGTGATGTCTAGATCAATAATTTCGGATTGACATACCTCGATACCCTACTATGCCAATCTTGGTATGTATCAGGTGAGCGAGACGCACAGATAGATAGATAGATAGATAGATAGATAGATAGATAGATAGATAGATAGATAGATAGATAGATAGATAGATAGATAGATAGATAGATAGATAGATAGATAGATAGATAGATAGATACGGTCAAAGGTGCTACACCTCGTCCGCATTGAAAACAGATAGAAGTGGAAAACAACGTGTTTGATCAAAATGGATAAAATTACGTATGGGTAGGCGCTATCAAAGAACGAAAAGCGATACGACGCGAAGCCTGGAGTGTTCTTTTTTACGGCAGCGCCCGTTCACCTCTGGCTGCACACCTCGTCGCGCAGCTCCCACACGTCGATGGTAAAGGTTCCCGGGGGGCTCGTTTTACAGTTATGGGCGTACGCGCTGTTTTACGGCTATAACACGCCACCATTAACTTCTCATATCTACAGCAATATTTCGTACGTTTCTAGCCCGGACTATCGCGCCATGCTTTCTCGAAAACTGCCGTCGAGAAGAGAGAGCACACAAAAGGACTGCGATAACTTCAACGTTGAGTTTCGAGTTTGCGCACGTCGCCTTAGGAAGGCATGAGCATCGCATATGAACGGCTCATTTATTCCTGAAAAGGGGAAACGGTGGGGGGGGGGGGGGCTGGCACGGCCTTTTTCACATGGCTAACACAGCACCTCATATGACTTTTATATTTTTTCTATTGCCTGCTACTTGTACAACAGTTTTGAAGTGTTGCCGCTAAAATGACCCCGAAATATTACTAGGTAGTTCACTGGACTCCCACATGTATGTAATCTGGGTAGTGAGTGGCCCCGGTTTTTCCTCTGCACACACCGTTCTGGTGGAGCGCACGAGGTTAGGGATTACATTTCCATCATCAATGGTTGTGTTCTGGACATTGACACAGGCCGACCCCTCAGCATTTCTTTGATACTAAATTTCTCTCTCTAACCGCACTCTGGTGTTATCAAGATGCAATAACGGTCGCGTTCGAACATTCTTTATGTTTAATCGTTGCAAACATACTGGATGTTGGTTATTCAGTAAAGCTCGCTCCCGAAGTACAAAGAATGTTTCATATGCACTTATTTTTACAAACACGTACATTTGACGAACAAAAATACATTAAGCCCTAACCAGATGTACGTGTTTGAGAGCGTCAGCGTTCGCAGCATAGACGGCGTCGCCTCGCGTTAGAGCGCAGAAAGAGGGTGCGCAGGCAGACGTTCCGCGCGTCGTCGCGCGCCTTCCCCGACAGCTATCTCAGTGGTGCTTCTTCGCCATCTTCGATGTAGTCTAAAAGCCTCGCAAATAAAAGTGTGAAATATTACAATCAAAACGAATAATTTCGAACTTTGCACGATCATCGTACAGTGCCACATCGAATGACAGCGCGTGAAAGAGCGTAGAAGCGCCGGGGACAATGTCCGTGTATAACCGCTCCGTCTGCCCTTGCCGAGGTTAAAGAGACAGATACAAATATCGCACACACGGCGTCACGAAAGCCGTTGGCTGTAATTTGTGACACAGAATAGTTCCCGTTAAAATAAATCGACGTCTAGAATGCGCGTACGTGACCACGTGACACAAGAGTTCAGATGCTGTGGCTGCCATATGATAACCACTGGCGTCGTTGCCAAATGATCGCGCGAAAGCGCTCAGGCAGCCAGGCGGTCACATACGCGCCCTTTGGGTAACGCGAAACATCGTGCCATAAATGACAGCCCTTCATGATCATGTGGGGAATCACGTGGGCAACGTGTGCCAACGCCTGCAGCAGCTTTGAGTGCGCGAAGCGTAAAGCTTGCAGCTTTGCTGTGCTAGATTTCGACTTCGAAGCCCGACACCACACGATCCGGCCTGGTCTACTGACGCTGACACGGAACGGAGCGTGCTGACGCGTTCAAACGCGTACATATAGTTGGGCTTTTACAGCGAAGCTGTATGCCTCTTGGTGGTCGGAAAACTTCGTGGCGTAAACACAAAACACCAGGTTAACAGTAGAAGGCAAACGGCACAGCTTTCTTTGGAGTCAGGCATGCAGCATCGAGCTCAGTATTCACGAATAGTGATTTGCTCAGACGAGGGATTTTCGGTAGAAGTCATGTGTTAGTTGTGAAAACTAATATTGTGAGTTGAAAGAATGTAAACATATTCGCAGCTTACATGAATAGAGCGAGTAGATCTTCCTAAGAAACCTTGTGTCACTTCCACAAAGAAAGAAAACCACACAACACGCATCAAAATCGGATATTTGGTGATCAGGCACCTGGGAACCACAGGAACCACCCTCCCGTTTAAATATTAGATTGCAGCAGCTTTTGAAAAGGCCGTTTGACGTCATTTAACGCCCTCGTGTGAAGTGCAAACCACATAATCACCATGTTTGATTGATTTGTGGGGTTTAACGTCCCAGAACCACTTCTGATTATGAGAGACGCCGTAGTGGAGGTCTCCAGAAATTTCGACCACCTGGGGTTCTTTAACGTGCCCTGACATCGCGCAGTACACGGGCCTCAACATTTCGCCTCCATCGAAATGCAGCCGCCGCGGCCAGGATTCGATCCCGCGACCTTCGGATCTGCAGCCGAGTGCCATAACCGCTAGACGACCGTGGCGGGGCCATAATCACCATGTGAGGTGTTTCAAACCGCTTGGATGGGCATTCACTTTGGCTGGGTGGAATGGTGGGCTATTTCTTGAGTGCAAAGGAGAGAAACGATAAAAAGCGCGAACAAAACAAAGCCAGGACAACTGAATAAAATGGTCATTTTTTTTACCCATGAGGCGGCATAAATATCCTGAGGAGGACTCTTCTTAGGTCTTTCTGCCTCCGCTTCAGGCACATTAGTCGTAAAGTGTTTTCCTCGATTTTGCCGAAGGAAGTCGGTCAGATATGCGACACTGCAAGTTGACGAATTCAGCGACCGCGCTTAGTTCAGCCAGGAGAGTATGGTTTAGCCTAAAGATGATTATAGCAGATAGAAAAATGCACTTTTGTTCCACGTACTTCCTACTGTTCTTCTCCTGGCCGCGCTAAAGCTTGCGATCGCATAACCATATATGTACCCGCAAGCTACGCATCGGACTCAAGACGCGGGTGTCCGGCGCTGCAACATTGGCACGGCGTGAAACATACGACGTCTGGGTGTTGTGGGTCTAAGCGACACAGCGTACGGAAGGTAAAAGCACTGCACACCCTCAAATCTTCACGGCGTGCGTATAGGTTGGGGTTTTAACCTCCAAGAACCGCTGTGAAAATCGATAACCGGTAAATTTTCAATACACGTCAGCCCATATACCTCAATTGCATTCTGCCATTGGCGGCACCGCCCGGTGTAGCCAACGACGGCAGAAACGCGAAGATGCCGGAAACGGGATCAATGGCTGTGAATGATGGTCGTAGCTAATGGCAACACGCACGAAATGCGTAGGTCACAGCAGGGCCATACTCAGCGGCACACGTACTGGCCGTTCTTCCTCGCCAAATAACGAGCTCTGAACAGGCATCTACCATTAGCATGCCTTGTTTGCCTACCATGCACCATTTATTACTACTTTGTCTTATCCCCCGCCATGAGGCTGCCTTAACACGAGCCGTCGGCGTAGAGGGGAATGAATAGGACGCATCGCTCTTGGTGGGTCAAGCCCCTTATCTACTCGGATGCCGTTGCTTCGGTCTTATTTCATAGATAAAGGATACGTCGGCTCCGTCGTAAGAAACACGTTAGTTCCATAAAGCGTGCGCATGCACAATCGGAGTGAGATGATGCATGCACTCTTGCTTGTGCTCCTGGGGATAGCTTTACCATGGATACAAATACAAGAGCGCGATGTGATCGTCTCGCGAGCACCCCAGAAAGCTGTCGACTTGCACATTCATTTACTGAAGGCTAAGTAGCGCTCGTTGCTTACGGGAGTGGCGTGAGCCTTTGCTGTGATTTCGGTAGCTTAAGAAAGAGACGATCAACCTGATGGAGAAGTACCTTTCTCCTGCCACGTACGCGATTCATTGCTGATCCCTTGTTGTTGGTTGCGCCAGATCCCAGGTCAAACCGAAACAATAATTTGGGGGAGGCATGAATATTGACCCTGTGGTGAGCTAGTATGCATTAGGAAATTAGATTCCCAAACAAAAGAGGTAGCTAAGTGAAGCCTCGCCCTCACCTGGGCATCCAACGCGGGTGTAGGTCATAAGAAAAGTCGGTTGTGAATGCCTCCGTGCAATACCTATGTTTACGTGCACACGCATCACCGGTACCGGCACCTAGAGGAAACGCATATCAGTAATTTTCGGCAATACGACAGATTTGCATATCCGTCTTTCCGGAAATCTGAAAATTTTGAGTACCTCATTGTGAAATCAAACACGAAGAATGAAAACGTGATATTCGACGAACATTTCAAACATTAGAATGTCGGCATAATTCTACCAGTGTTATGTGCGCGTGAATGTAATTAGCATACTTGAACGTGTAATGTATATAGTTGATGTGCAATACTGCAAATATTTCCACTAATTCAAGAAAAAACTGCGCACGCGTCATGAGCCCATTAAGCTCATGAAAGCTTCAATTGCCGTGTACAGTTATGTTTACAACATGTGTGCATGGACACATTATAAGTGAATCTATTCGAAAAAAAAGTACCACCTAGTTCACGCACAGCATTAACAATTATTAGAAAACGGTGGTCTCCTCATCCTCTAGTTCGTTTTAAATCCATCTGTGCAGCAGTTTTTAAAGTGTTGCACAGTCTATGCAGAAAAAATTGCTAGGTACTGCTTTTGTTTTTTTCTTTTTGTCACTGCGCTGTGCCGATTATCATTTCCAAATTTCCAGGGCCATTTTCCATTGTCCGGCGCCGATGAAAACACGCCAACTTTGTTCGTGCGTAGAAACGTGCCTCTTTGTTTTTGTTATCAACGTATCTTCCAACACGAGAAATTTGCGAGCGCCCATCTTCAATTTGCCAGTGCGCACTGTGTTCCCACGGGCACACTCTTCTATATATGAAAGTCATTACGTCGCTATAGCTTTATAATTTGCAGTGACGGCTCTCGCTCGAGCTTCCGTTCGATAAATCGTGCGATTTCTCTTTCGGTAACTACGAAACTATTTCTTTAAAAAAAATCTTCCCGTCAGGCCTGTAATGCTAGGCGGCCGTATATGACAACGTTCACCCGGTCTTCATCTCCGCTTGACAATTTTCAGCCCGGGAAAGTGTGCGCGAGAATTATATTGTCATCAAGGTGACACTTCGTGAAACGAAAAGTAATATATACCAAGTGACGTTTCCTCCCCCTCCTCCCCTCCACGCGAATCGTAGCGGCGCGAACGTACTTCTGAAACCAAGTTTGCCCGTTTTGTATGCACCTAGATCCAATATTTCATCCTGGCTGTTCGGTCCTGTCTCATTGCTGCTGATTGGAATACGAGTGTCGAGTGATAGGCCTCGAGTAGCACACTTTTATTTTTGGCCTGAAAGAGCTGTTTGCGGCTGTGCCGCTCCGTTACCGCAGCTGTTCGCATATATACTCGAAAACCTGTCTCCTGCAGTGACGCTCAACTGTAACCATATAGTACGTCAACATTTCATAACTCAGCAATTTTTTCATTCATTCCTTTTCGAAGGCTCAGCACCCCGAGACATTACTGAGGGTAGTGGAGTTACGGAACTTCAGTAAAGCGTTTGTGAATGCGTCAAAGACGACAGCAGTGTGAGAAGGCAGCCACAAAAAGAAATTCCTGGGCTTTCGTGAACATTTCGCAATCCCTCCTTTCCTGCGCTAGGAGTTTCTTCATATTATCCTTCTATCTGGTCCTTTTTCTTTTATCTGGTCTTTTTGTCTGGTCCTTTGTGTAAACGAAGAAGCAACTTGCAGGTTCCTTTCTTTAACATTTGTGCTAAGCTTCTTCCTTAGAAGCATTGGCCAATTATAAAGATTTTGCAGAAGTTTTCGAAGTCTTGTCAATTGCTTCGTACCGAGAAGATCAATAATTTAAATAGGAGAAATACGTTTGCACGGAGAAGTCAAAGCCCAGACATTCATGTATAAAATTTTGGGCCCGGGGCACATTGTTTATATGCGCACTCATCAGGCACATTATTGTCATTGAGTTAAAAAAATGATGTTGCGGTGACTTTCAATACGTTCTCCATTGGCAGTTTGTTCCTACGCCGTCTGCATCCTGTACGTAAACTCCGCATGAGGTGCTGCTGCACGTAAAATTTGCCATGGATTCACATCCTACGTCGGCAACACCTGTTTAATATTTCTGCAAAGCCGCCTTGGTACGCGTTTTCACGTCCGCGACTCGGAGTACGCTGTTTCCTGCATCGATATATGTGGCGCATTTAAAAGTAGCACAATGCAACTGCACTTGAGGTGTCGAAATCAACGTTTACTTTTCTTAGTTCTGTCTTTTTTTTTTCTCGCATTCTCTACAGTTTTCCAAACAATCAGGCAAACTCTTGATAAAGTTTGAGGTTCCTGCTTGCCTTTACAAATGTCAGAAAGAAAAGACCTTGTGCCCTTGCGTAGAGGCAATCCCATTATCCTGGTAATTTGAAAGCATATAGCGTGCAAATGTAAAACTAGGAACAAATGCAAGGCGGTCGATGGCAAACATAAAGAAAGATGCGGAGTTCAGCCGGTGTATGCAGAGGCTGGGTGCCCTGCACACTGCATAGGAGAAAACGGAAAGAAGGTGATAGAGTGCAGAAAAATGTTTCAAAAATGAAACACTGAATGTAAAATACCTCCACGGGGCAATTCAGATCCCTGGTTGTATTTTTACGACGTTCTTCGAACGCGCACGTGTTGTAAATCCTGCATCGCCGAGTTTAACGGGCGTTGAATATTGCACGTCGGGGCAGCGCACCCACGCGCGCGGTTTTGCTCTTAGCTTTCTCTGGGAAAAAAAAAATGGGAGTTTTAAGAGCACGTGTACAAAATCACGTCGCAACTTATGCAGATACTTATACATGAAAAAAGCAGCATTTTGATCGAACGCACTTATCTGTCATAACCCGTGCTTTTCCCCCTAAGGTGTGCCGCGCAGAAAAGTTTTACGCATCCTTTAGTCCAATGAACAGCTGTTTTCCGAGGCGGCTCACTGCCTTGTAAGCAGTTATGAAACGATGATTAATGGCCTGGCGGGAAAAAAAAAGAGGGCTTCGAGTTTATGCTCAAGAAGAAACTTTTCGAAGCAACAAGATCCACAAGGTATTACCGACATAACGGCATAGGAGCCTTGCCATGGGTGAGCTTAGGCGTATGCAAATCGGTAGAGTATCAGGTATGCAGAAAGCAAAGTATGGGGCTACTTTCCTCGCTCATTTTGCCAAGCGGAACTTTTTCGGGCTGAAAAACAAGAGAGACTTGGTAATGGGATATCACGGCGAGAATCAAGCGTTGTTGTACTGTGCGTTATTTCTAATCAGAGAGCGCGTGGAAAAAACAAGTGTGCCAGAAAATTCACAAAGACACATGTTGACTGGAGGCTACAAAGTAACGTTCCTAAGCAAAAAAAAAAAAAGGAAAAAAGAAAAGGGAAGGGGTAGTATTTTGTCAGGTTGTTGCAGATCCCTGTGTACTGTTCAGAATGAGTGCCTGCTACGGCACAGCTGCTACAAGCACTATAAGGGAACGCGTGGTTCTTTACTACCGCTTACTGTTGTCATCACACACGTCACATGAGCTCTTCATATACAGTGAGACGACATTGTTCCTACTCACGTAAATTGTGTGCGCGAGACTCAGTGCCGCCCTACTGCCCGCGAAACTTGCTCAGCCCAGCCCACTCGCTCCGCCTGCCGTCGCAACAAAAAGCTCTGAAGTGCACCTCAAAATATGAAGAGCTGGTGTGAGGAAATACCTTGAGATTAAGATGACTGTTAAGGAAGATCGCGTGCCAACTTCAGAGAGGCCAGAGATCGTTCCGGCAGTCACCGCAGAGCGACTCTTTAGCTTCAGTAGGATTTCTCGTAACACATATGATGTCGACAAGCACTCAATAACCTGCAACATAAATGTTCCAATGTTAACCCAGTTAGCAAATGCGCTCTTCATGGCGAGTTCCCGCTGGATTGAATACAGCACTCGTCGTGCCGTCCATCTAACTAGGCTTGCCGTGTCCTACCCGTCCTAAACCGCCATCAGCGATCCTCCACTGACGGCGCGCTGTTCTCACGTGTTAGTCGCTCGTGAAGGGGTGTTCTTATTGACTGATGTTTGTAGAAAACGAAGTAGCACAGTGCGAAGTTGCTTGTGCTTTGCTTCATGAGACGAATCCGAAGTCTTCCTAATGTAGGTACATGCCGAGCTCTATATCTTAGCGGAGCTTGCACGCTCGTTCGGACATGGCTTTTTATATGTGGTTAATTACTGCTGTGCTGTTACTGTGTGTTACTGTTGTGCCACCTGGCACCCCGTGCTCCGGGACAAAGACGTGACGTCTATGGCGATTCCACGAGCTACCGAACATGCACGTACGCATGAGGTTATTTTGTTTTGCTTAGTTTTATATATATCATGCAAGCTATTTCAAGCTGTCCGGAACCGGGAATTTTATTTACATAAACCACTTACACTGTAGGAAAAAATATTTCAAGGTGGCAGCGCAGGCGTCCTGATACTGTTTACCGCAAGACTTTCCAAATTAGTGGTTGGATTAAGAGCAAACCAGAAAAGTTATTTCGAAAACCTTTCGCGGTATTTTTAGTATCGTTGATCGTCAATTACTTCCGTGCATTTTCTTAAGCGGCACACAACATAACGAAATGAAAAATCCCAAACATGGCTCAAATGGTAAAGTCTTGTAAATTTGATGCATCACGGTGAATTCTCTATTATAGAGGGAATTTGGAAATGAATTCCAATTACAGAATCTCACATTGGCAACATCCGTGCAAAATATCCACTTCCTACAGCCGACGGAACAAAATTAAAAAGGTTAAACCTGCAAGGGTTTTCGAAAAAACGCAGTTAAAAGTCTACTCAAAAAATTTTCCGAATACAACGTTCAGTAATCTGCATTAATTTAAAAATTACCCCTGCAGTAGAGTTTCTAATTTGAGCCATGGTTGGCATTTTCTGGCATTTCTTTTATTTCGCTTGCCGTCTAAAATATGCATCCAATTAACTGACAGTCGACCGTACTAAAATGACGGGTAAAGGTTTTCCACCCAACTTTTCTAGTTTGCTTTTAATCCAAAAGCAAATTCGGAAAATATTGCGCTAACCAATATCAGGACGCCTGCGCCTCCACCTTCAGATATAATTTACCGCGGTGTAGTGGTTCTCGCAAATAAAATTCCCAGTTCAAGACAGTCTGTAATGGCCTTAATTATGTCAAAACGCCAAGCAAAACAAAAATGTCGTGCGCACATGCATGTTCGATCTCTTGGGGAATCTACTTCATACGCACTGTGCTTGAAATCCCCACATGCGTGGTTGTAGAGAGAACCCGCCACGACTTCTATAGTAAGCCACAATGAAGGCAATACGTTTTAAAAAACGCGCCATAGCGGTACACAGTCAGCTTCCTCGAAATCCTGGTGGTGACGCCGCAAAACTTCTAGACCAATCAGGCAGGGACAACGTAAAACAGCCACCTGGCCTAGTTGGAAACGGCCCATGCTGGTGAAGCGCGATAAAACACAGTGACAAGCAGAGACGCACACAGGATAAGCGCTCGTCCGGTGTGTTTCTCTGCTTGTCCCTGTGTTTTATCGCGCTTCACCAGCAGGGACGAGGTATGCGGTTGCGCATTTTGTCAAGATAGCCGTTTGCTCTATAGTTCGTCCCAATTTTCGACCTGTTGTTCGAATCACCTGAAGAAGTAAATTCGCAGGGTCCGTTATTGTCTTGGCGGCTAAAGCTATTCCGCATTCTCATAAGGACTACTCCTGACTACTCAGTACTTTAATAAAATACTTGTAATTGCTGCTAATTACTTGTTTTATTTATTGAATTGCTTGTGGGTATTTCTTAGGTCTCTTAAATATTTGTAACTGCTATTCGGGCTCCATTAATTCTTAGATATTACTTATCGCATCTTTTGAAATACTTCTAATTACTGTTTAGGCCCCTTAAATTATTCGCAACTACTCTTACAGTATTTTTTGAAGTCCATGTAGTTACTCCGTATCTGCTTTAGTTAGATCTCGTTGCTCATTTCGTTGGTAAGTGGTTCCATGCGACGTCCCTTTCGTCGCACTATCCGTGTTGTCGCCAACGGTAAACTTGTCACGTGAACTATGTGTCCCACCATAACCGCGACTATTTTCACACGAAAGTGTATTGTGCAGGGGTCCACCAAGACCTCACTCACGTGATTTCTGTCACGGAAACGACGCACTAAAATATACACGTATAAATGACGAAGCAAGATCAGCGGAAGCAGTTCGTTGACGTGGTAGCGCTGGGAGGCGAATCCGCGATGCCCACCACCGCTACGAAAAGCGCAGAGCCTACCATCTACGCTATTCACACGCATGCATAAAAGCTATATACAAACGCGCCTCATATTCTTCATCGGCCTCTCCGTCGATGCGCTCGTTCTCGCCTGCGCTCGCGCCTCGAGGCACACTGATTGGCTGGAGTGGCCATTTAGGAGCGGTGAAGAAAATGCTGCAGCACGGCACTAAGAGCATCTAGTGATAGCTTCCGAAGTCTCAACGCTATGGACGCTGTTGATGCAACGCGGTGCTCGCAGTGATTGCATTCGACGACAAGGCAGCCATGCGCGTTTTTTTCGCGCCGTGTTACCGTGCGACGCCCCGTCCTCATCTTATAGTGCTGCACCCACCAAGGAGGTTTAAAAAACAACGCGCTTTTGCATTACAATTAGTCTAGAGTTTAGCAGATCAAGAACGCTTGAAATGATACTGGTTTCTGGACACTCTGGCAAGCTTTTAGGTCTGAACCCAGTGCGTGGGCAGAACCATAGGCAAACGGCGGCTTCACCCGTTGCGGTAAGATTCAGCGGGCGTTGCCACTCCAGCAATTTTTATTAGAGGCGAAGCTCCTTAAGCTGTGGGTCGGTTGTCACGCGTCGTATCGTGTAACCTACATCACTCACAATACCATGCAACGTCATGCAACGCCGGGAGGCCCGCGCTCGCCCTCGGCGCGTGCCTCCCGACGCGCGAGCTCTCTCACTCTTTCATCTGCTGTCTTGTGTGTGTGTGAGAGAGAGAGAGAGAGAGCGAAAGGCGCGCGTTGACTATGTAAACGCTCTTTCTTAGATGAACGCTCTACCAGCTCGCAAAGAAGGAGAACGCGCCCTCACCCGCGAGAGACAACGTTGGCGCAGGCAGCGTCTTCTAGCGAGTTTCTTGATTGAGAAATACTGACTGCTCGCGCTGGAGAACCGTTCACCGGCCACCCATATATATATATATATATATATATATATATATATATATATATATATATATATATATATATATATATATAGGCACTGGATCTTCACTTGCAATGAGGTGCCGGTGGGAGATTTCACTTGTGCGTAGTTGAACCATAAGGATTCGTAGCGTGCGCGTTAACTAATTTAATCCGGAACTCGCACGATCTACGATGAACCTCCCGAGCTTCGCCCCACTCATCATCATTCACTCCGTAGATATGCTGTGAATTTTTTTAAACCTCCTTGGCACCCACACGCACCAACTGTGTTCCTCCGCCGGCTGCTGCTTCGGACACGACGACACCGACTATAAGAACGCTGATGAGTTAAGCGCTTTAATGATGTTAGCTACCCACTGTGTCGCAAGTGGACGTGTATTGTTGCCGTCTTCGCGCGGCCTTTAACACGCAGTGTCCACGCGTCACGCAAGCTACTTGAGCTGCCAAAATGGATCGATCCGTCATGATTGTGGACGTTAGTCGTGCGAATGGAAGAGATATGCGACCGAGCATCAACGCTGGTGCGCCCACGTCGAACGGTGCCATACCAGCGAAACACCGATAGCCATGCGCAAGTTCCCATCGGTGTAGAATGAGCATTCAACTGCTCGCATGAAGCATTTTACTTTCGTGTAATATACGAGTATGACAGAGGGATTAGCCACGCTTTTCTTTTATTTTAAAGAAATGTCTCAGTCCCTAGATTCAGAATACCTCGATTGCTGACTACCACCAGGAAACGAACGACGAAAAAAAAAAAAAAACTACACTCATCCACTGCCCATAAAACCGAATTGTCAAAGGGAGCTATTACTGCTGATGCTCAGTACTTGCCGTCGCTACACTCGGAAACTATGCTCGAAGTAATCGTTGCATGCAAAGTTTACTAAAAGGCGTCGTACGAGAGGTTTCATCCAGGCTTTCTTACTTTTTATCTAACATCCTTTCAGAAAAGCAGTACTTCAGCTTTATCATACTATATTCCCAGCGAAAACGTATGTTGCAAAAGTCCTTTCTTTCGCTAGTCCGCCTAAATGTCATTCGGTTAACGAAGAGACTACTATTTTCTGCGGCCCTTGTCCTTAGCACGATTCAGCGTTCGTAAAGGTTCTCACAATCTCTCGCCAATTCTGGCTGCGTACCGCAAGAGAAATAACTGTTCTCTGTAACTGTTATGTTATTATGTGGGGTTTAATGTCCCAAAACCAGTTCTGATTATGAGAGACGCTGTAGTGGAGTGCTCCGGAAATTTTGACCACCTGGGGTTCTTTAACGTGCACTGACATCGCACAGCACACGGGCCTCAACATATCGCCTCCATCGAAATGCAGCCGCCGCAGGCGGGATTCGATCCCGCACCCTCGGATCAGCAGCTGAGTACCATAGCGACTAGACCACCGTGGCGGGGCTGTTCTCTGAAGTTTCTGGGTACTTTATTTGGTTGCAGCTATTCCGGTTCGCGATTTATTTGAAACAGGCCGTCTTCTGCAAGGAGGAACGCGTATGCCCATAGATTTTGAGCGGTGGATAAAATATCAAGAATGACTACGTTTTAAACGTAGCATTGGAAGTACTTCTTGATGGGCTAGTTGGCGAAAGATTTCTAGAAGAAAGGCGCAAATTTCGACACCACAAAAGCAAGACAGAAGACAGGACGAGCGCCACTACCAACTGATTTTATTGGCCTTCAAGCTTCAGCACATCTATACAGCACCGCTGAGAAGTGTGACATGCGCAAAGCATAACCAGGAAAACAAGACAAGTTTTTTCAACATGAAATGACGTTGTCAAGCAAGGCACGTTCTGAGGTATACAAGGATACTCAAGGATCACTGATACAGCTATCACCATATTGTTTGATGTGGTATGCCTGTAAAATTTCTCTGGCAAGAGGGTTCTTGTTCCTTCCGATAGTTTCTACGTCTGAAAAACGTGGTACACATCGGCGGGCATTGCAATGTGCCGCTAAGTGCGCACCTTCTCACTGTCCTCGCATGTTCCCGAACTCGGTGGTTGGTGCATCGGCCTGTTTGTCCTATGTAGGATTTGCCACAGGACAAGGGAATGCAGTACGAAACACCCATAGCACAACCAAGAGATCCTGGGGTGTGTTTCTTGCCGCAACCATCCCTTCTATCTTTTGCACTGCATATGCGGGCACAAACGCGGGCGAGCTTGTTGGGTGCAGAAAAAACAACGGGCATCTTGCACCTGACGGCGACCTTCTGGAGGTTGTGGGCCACACCATGTAAATATGGCAGCACAGCCGGCTTACGTTTGACTTGCTCAGCCACTTTATTATTCCTTCTAGTGTCTTTTTCCTTCTATTGTAAGCCCTCAACCACAGGCACTACAACCGAGCAGGGGAACCCAGCAGCGTAAAGTCTACCAACCGGCCTAGTGAAACTTTTCTACACTGTGTGAACGCACGACTTTTCAGGGCAGAATTTAGGCAAAGAGTTGCATATAGCACGTTTCACTGTTTTGGACTGGGCTGAAGCGTACGGCATCATCCCTTTCTGCTGCAGCTTTGAGTGCAGCCGTCACCGCACAACTAGCGACCCCAGCGCCCTCTCAGCGCCTACGAAGAAATCACGCCCGTATTGGAGGGCACAGTTCCGTAAAGAAAAAAAAAAAGAAAAGGCATCCATAAACGATGAATACAGCGGTGCCACTAAAGCCCCTGACTAAATTTCAGCACTTGGTTGGGCATCTTGCATTCGCGCGTACAGCCCTGTTATGGTATTAGTGGTGTTTTAGATCATATATGTTTTTCAGTCAATGGTTGTAGCTGAATGAGAATGCGCGCAGCAATATCCAGTCACTGGCTTCAGCATTCTGGCGAAACTGCGCACTCTTTTTTTAATTGAGGCGCCTCCTCTATTTAGACATCTTTACCTTGGATTGCTGAGCGAGGACCTTTATGCTCTTCAGAGTTTGGCGACATACACCATACAGCAGTGCAACCGTGACTCGTACTTCAATCAATCAATCAATCAATCAATCAATCAATCAATCAATCAATCAGTCAGTCAGTCAATCAATCAATCAATCAATCAATCAACTTTTATTCCTCATAGAGAAGTATGGGGGTAAAGGATAAAAAGCCGCACAGTGCGGCTTTCTGAAAAGGAGTGGAAATCTTTCGCTTTACTGAGGTGCTATCCTGGACATTGCCAAAATTCCATCATAGTATCGAATTTAGCATCTTATCAGCTGTCATGGGTAAAGAGGGCTTCTAGTGTTAAGAGCTATCATAGCAATGTAATAAACAATAGGTATACAAGTTTTGCCATCACTCGGCCTGTTTTTGTCCGACTTTGCTCGATCTCCTAGGAACAACGCTTATCATACGCACATCAGCGCACCATGGCGGGCATGTCGCTTTGACCAAATGGACGTATATGCTATGCACTAACATGGATGTCGGCGTTACGTCGTACCATTGAGTCGCCACGGTGCTGTTGCCGTTCCTGGTTAGTCCAGGTTGAGCACACATCCAATCATTCACTTCGCACAAAAGATGTCCATTCTACTCGTAATTCTACTTGGCCGAATGCCCAAACGATTCGTCATAGGCAATTTCCTCGCAGGCTGATTTGCATGACACCGATTCTCGCAATTCTTGCAACCTGCCGGTTTTTTTTTCCTTCTTTTCTTTTTTAGCTCCCGCTTTGTTGCCGCCGCAGCGCATAAATGCACGCAGTATCAGAAGCAATAAAGGCGAGTGCCTACAAGCTTCTCTACTCGAGGTTGTAAAAACCTTCGCATTGAAAGATGAGCCGCTTCGAAAAAGCCGCCCGGCGAAGCATTTCCGGATAGGGGCACACACACGCCCGCTCGATTGCTCACTTGCGTCTTGGCAAAAGGACGGTGGCTATTATTGCGACTGCGCCCGCTGTTTCTTTCTCTCTTTTGCTTATTTGTTGTTGTCCGTTGACTCAAAACAGGAACAAGTCTTGGGAGCTGAAAGACGCAATGCGCCCCGGGCGACCGTACGTGAGGATCAAACGAAAATAAAACAGAGAACACGACCGTACAAGGGTTCGACCGTAGGGAAACGATATCAACAAGGCAGAAAGAAACCTGTACGCATAAAGTGCGCAGGCGTGTTATGGCAATAATACTACAGGAGGCATGGTACCAGATGTTGTTACACCTGTGCTTTTTCTCTGGAAATGGTGCATGGGTGCATGACGCACGTGTGGAGCCGGTGATTGTGCCGACAGCATGCATGCATGTATGTATGTATGTATGTATGTATGTATGTATGTATGTATGTATGTATGTATGTATGTATGTATGTATGTATGTATGTATGTATGTATGTATGTATGTATGTATGTATGTATGTATGTCTTGTGGAGTAAACTATGGAAGTAGTGAGTCATAATGGCGAGCTCTAGGCCATACATCCATGACATTATTGAAGCATCAAAGTGACACACATCTGCAACAATTATCATGATGGTGAAGGAAAGCTCCTTGAATGACATTTGTTCGACGAAACAGTTTACGCTAATGGCCACTGCTTTGGTCTATATTCTAAGAAAAGGGTTTATAATCACAATGAAAATTTATAACGACAAAGTACGCATGAGCTTATAGCTAACAAAAGGTCATAATCAAGCGCCCCAGCGTCTGCCTCTTTGATTGAATAATGTTGTATTCTGCATCCAGCTATTACGAAACAGAAGCAAGTTAAGCGACTAAGCGTTCTCGTCGTATCTGTTGTCGATATAGTTCCGATGACTGCTGCACCTTTTGTCTGTGTTGCTTATGTATATATGGCTTGTATGAAGTTAATCACTATCGCTATTTATATCCTCCGATTCCTTATTGTATTGTGTTGACAAAAAGAGTGAGCCTAGTCAGGAGACACAGTCTCGCTTCGCCCCCGCCGCCGGCACTGTAAATATTCAAATAAAACAAAAAAAACGAACGTGAGAAAATATTGTGCTCCAGATTTTCTTGTCTGTAGCTAGCGAAGTTACTTATGGGTTCTCTTTTTTTTTTCTCTCTCTCCTTAAACAGCCTTTCGAAGCTCAACTTCAGTATGCAGTGTATTATTTATTTTGTACAGAGCGTAAAATAAAGAATGTTGTGCATCACTCAACAAAATATCCTGACTTACACATCGCAGAATTCTTACGGAGAAAGATGACACAGTGTGAACCGTAAGGATTCTTGAATTCCGCTTCAAAGGGGACTGCTTCAATAGAATTTAGCTTTTTTTTTTTTTGCCTTCGTTTAGCTTTTACTTTCTTTGTCTTTTCATTAGCCTCCCAGGGACAAAGAGCTCAGCGGGACAAAAGGGAGACATTCGCGACGGCTCTTCGCTTTTGACGCGGATAAAAGAAAGGTATGTTATACCAAGAGGCACAACGCGGGCATGTGCGTTGCGACGTGTACACAAGAGTACAATGAGGTGCGCACGGGTGCGTTTCCGTGCACCGTGGAGTGAACAATGCCCTCGCTTCAATGCTTGAATCAGTGCAGATAGCGTTACTTCATTTGGTGCTTTCGTTTTGGTTTTCAAAAGCTCTTGCTAATGCTGATGAAGCGCGCCTCTCTCGAAAGGCGTCGGCACCCGGTTCCACACAAAGCCGAACGCTGACCGCTGTTCAACGTAAGCGAGCCTTGCTTGGTCTTTCCGTTTTTACTCTCGACGTATTCTTCCTACGGCGTGAATCTAAATGTGAACCCTCAAAAATAGCGAGGCATTGCGTTCATGAATTCCGGTTGTCTTTCCTTCAGCATGCCTCAAAGCACGACCTGGATGACACTGAAAGAGGGAATGCCGAACCACGAAAACCTAACCCCTCGTGGCAAAACAATCATGAATCCCAGATTCATCGCTTCACAGAAGCTCGATTTTTTTTTCTTTTCTTCTCGTGAGTAATCAAAGGAACGAAAAGAAACAAAATTGAGCTGCGGGGTCTTTATGATCTTTTTGAGCTTTAACTTAGATAGTCATAAATCGATAACGGTGTTGCTGTCCACTACTTCATTGCAACCCCAGTAGCGACCGATTCGGAGAAATACGATTACTTCGAAGCTTATACGAAAACGTTGTGAATGAGTGAAAGGCACTTCATGGTCGATAAAGTTTCATTTCAGGAGCCATTGGCCACTTCGAATAATACACGCAGCAAATATAGCGCACCTTTCCTTGTTTGCATAATTTGCTATCAGTGTGCGATATATCATTATCGCCATGCTATACTTAAACTAAGGCACCTTGGAAGGAACGGAGCTTCAAAGTGTGATGTGTGCGCATTCTGTAAAACTGCATGGCTCTAGCGACAAAGGAAATATTGTAAGAGGAGAAAATTCGGCTCGCTTGTGCAAATTCAGTAATGCACTAAGTTAATTCAGTAACCCACGAATTCAGTAGCTAAGTAAAAAGGCCTGGTGCAAACTCAGTAACTCACAAAATTATACGTTAAGTTTGTAGTGTGCGCGTATCTTAACAGTACTTTCTGGAGTTCCACGCCCCAAAACCACGATATGATTATGAGACGCCGTAGTAGCGGGGTGCGGCAATTTCCACCACCTGGGGTTCTTTAACGTGCACTGACATATCACACAGTACACGGGCCTCAACATTCCGCCTCCATCGGAAGGCAGCCACCACGGCCGGGATTAGATCCCGCCACCTTCGTATCAGTAGCCATGTGCCATAGCCGTGGCGTGGACGCCATAAAGTACGTGGTATATGTTGAACAGAACACGACTCAGGTATGAACATGTTTCCAGCGTTATTGAGAAGTTAGGGTGCGTCGCATGGCAAATATGCGCAATGTTCAGTTGTGCACGATCTGACAAGACCGAACGAAGAAAGGCAAGGTCTATGTCACCATGCAGGTTATAAACGTATAACAGTAGGCAACAGACCTTCTCTACTTTCAGCGGCGGTCTGTTGGCTTCTCTCATGTGATTTGCGTTTTGAAATGATTTATGTCATTTTATCTTTTGCTGTGATTGTCAGCACTTTCTGCAGTGTCATCGATACCACAGTTGTAGCTATTACTTTTTTTATTCAGTTCAATTCAATGTTAATGTTTCAAAGAAAGAAAGGAGTACTCACGAGAAAGCTACTGCAATGAGTAGCTTGACGGGTTGACAGCCCCCTTAATATTACGTCAACAGACAGTGCGTAGGACAAAAAAAAAAAGTAAAGATAACAATAAAAATGCTTTAAACAAAAAAAAGTACGCGATAAATAGATACACGCTAGCGGAAGATTTTTTAAACATTCGTGAAACAGAGAACCTTGATGTAAGAACAGTTGAAACAGTTTACGCAAAAAGAAAATAATAGGAACATATATAACACAACTGCGAACATCGAAAGGATCTGCACAAATAGAGAGTCTAATAATATGAATGAACAATGTGAATTTACATGAACTTATCACGAACCACTTTTAATGTTAAGTTTGCAATTTCAACGCGAGTTTCTTTGTTGTTTTTATTGTTTAGAATTATCATATGGTTCTAATCAAGATTTACAGAGTAAAGGCTTGCGAATCGAAGCAAGTGAAACGAGGGCACGCAGTGTCTATAACGCGTGAGTCAAACACATTTTAGGTTCGGAGCACCTTAGGGGCTGGGCTTGTCAGCGTGTCTGGCTGCTGTCGTCACGGTTGGCCCATCCTGAAGTCAGTGCAATGCACTGCCAAACAGTCTGCGTGCATTTGTGGGCCAATCTTGGAGGCATTGAACCCAGACATTTACTGTAGGTCCACTTGTCAGAAGCGATTCTAACGAGTTTCTACTAATGCGCCCTGTCTGTCGGCGTCTAACGTCGTCGTCGTGGCCACGGTAAAGCAAGCCCATTAGCAGCGACTGACGTGTTCCTGTGGGAAATACCGGCGCATCACCGCATGCCTCACACCTTCCCAGGTTTCACGTCAGTGGAGCTGTATAAAGCCTCAGTTATAGTTTGTGGGTCCTACGGTTTATGGTGTCACGCGTTCATCGTACAAAGTTGATAGCTAGCGGTTCGGTGAACGCGATAACATCGGCGTCGTCCTGTCAATCTAGGAAACAGCCGATTGTTAGTGCGATTACCGTGAACAACCAGACGGCACTGCAGTGGGTCCCAAATTGGTCCCTATTGACTCTTTGGAAATGTCACACCCCCGGTATGGTTCTTGCATACTCGCTGCATTCAAGTGGTTGACAGCGTACTGCCTAACGCGGTGCATTGCCTATCAACAGAACAGAGCCCTGGCTCGTGCGTCTCGAGCCACGCGCCGCTCTACTTTTTTTATTTTAGTCTCCGGCCTCTGAGAGCTCGGAAGTTCAGAACAGAGTTCTCATACAAAAGCGTGAAACTAAACTGCGGCTATGAGAGATACGCAATACCGATTCATCCCAAAACACCGGTGCCTGTTTCCTATTGGCTGCTTGCACCGCAGAACAAACGACCACCGGTTGTTTGTAGCACGTACCGGATCCCAAGAAGAACCGTATCAGTTGGGGCAACCGTATAGGGATCCCTGGAACGTAGACGACACGTGCCAACAAATGTTGAAAGGGGACACTGTTGGCCGGTTAGCGGGATTCAGTATGGCTACAAGAGACCCAAAACCAATTTATAAATATTCGACATGCGTCTGCATTCTCTAGCGAATTGACGATACGCCTACAGAAAAGGCCGAACCATGGAAGTAAACACGAAATCACAAACGCCCCGAAGCGCTCAAGCCTGGCTAACGTGGGCGACGCCAACGTTACTAACGTTGGGCGATGCCGTATCATTCCCGTTGCCATGGCGACTCTGGGTTCGACGAAGAAACAAGAGACGACGGCGGCAGCCCGGTTCCAGGAGCCCCCGTTGTATGTTTCTTGCGGCAGGCTGGACGTGTTGCAGGTTTTCGGCTCTTTGTCTCGGCCTTCTTGGGCTTCTGGGCTCCTGTTTCCGATTTCATTCCATGAAACTTTCCTGCACGGGCGCGCGAACCTTTCTTTTATCTTGCGATTCGGTCTTTCGAGTTCCTGGGGCTTTTTCATGATTCGTTTCGTTACTTCGAGGAAGGGTTCTCGATTCAGCTGTAGCCTTCGCTCAGATCTTTGTTCTTAATGTTTGGTCGGTGTTGGTTTCTTGCAAAATCGATTTAGCGTAAGCACTTTAGTATACTATACTGCGTCTAAAAATGTCTTAACGACAGCACATTGCCGATTGCTAGAATACTTGTAATAAAGACTATCTTCATGAAATCGCCCTTCTGTACGAATACTACAACGAACGACGCTCATAGCATTCACACCAGCTCATCGTGGCTTGCATTTCTCTGCGACAAAACAGATGTCCGTGCTGTCCACTAACGGGAGTACCAATTTTACGTCCTAACATGAACTACCGCTTATTCACCAGGGTGCTGTCGAGTTTTCTGGTTGTCCCCGTTAGAGGGCAACTCCGTCGATTATTTAGCGTCCACCGATCTCAAATTTTCCATATGCCCCGCCACGGTGGTCTAGAAGCTATGATACTCGGCTGCTGATCCGAGGGTCGCGGGATCGAATCCCGGCCGCGGTGGCTGCGTTTCGATGGAGGCGAAATGTTGAGGCCCGTGTGCTGTGCGATGTCAGTGCACGTTAAAGAACCGCAGGTGGTCGAAATTTCCGGAGCCCTCCACTACGGCGTCTCTCATAATCAGAACTGGTTTTGGGACGTTAAACCCCACAAAACAACAAATTTTCGATATACGTTCTCCTCGGTACTCTAATAATGTATGCCACGCCAGGGGCGTGCAAGTCATTTAGTTTTTCTGAAGATGTGTTTTAGAAACATTTACAAATTTTTAGCGGATTCCCGTGCTACCCGCCATGTGTTTTTGACGTCATTACTTTCAACGCTGCCTACCCTAGCAGGAGGGCGGTCAAGACCGAAACGGTGATAGCGTTCAATTCACCGCTGTCGAGTTAAGAAAAGCTGACACAATTCAATACATGGTCGGATGACATCGCTGCTTTCATTTTTCGGGTGCCAGCTCCATTTTTTTTCTGATGGCGGGGAGGCTGTGACTTCAGAGCAAACGCTGCACGAAGCATCTACCCGTTTCGCCTTCGGCTTGAACACAGCGTTCATTCGCTTATTTAATATTATTGATGAGTTTCAGAGCAAACTGAACCACCCTGCCACACAGGACTATCGGGGCCATTGGATGACAGCGATATCAGAATATGGTGAAAAATACCGCATACACCTAATACTCATGCGCTTTGCAGAAGTACGTTTGTGCTACTCGTAACACTTCGCCGAATGCCACAAGAAAATTTTATTTCTGCGGTTTTGCGTCCCAAACAACGCTATGGTTACGAAAGAAGGCGTAGTAGAGGGCTTCGGAAACGCACTACATCGCCCAGTACACGGGCCTCAACATTTCGCCTCCGCAGAAATGCAGCCGCCAGGGCCGGGATTCGGTTCCGCGACCTTCGGATCAGCAGCCAGGATAACTGGGACTCGGCTGAACGCCACACGACTCGCCATAGGCAGTCTCACTTCTCACCACTTCGCATTCCACTGATTATAATGCGCGGGATCTGCAGGTTCCTTTCTTTTTCCTTTTTTTTTTTGGGGGGGGGGGGGGGGGGCGAAGCACCTTAGGGCCGAGATTGCGGCGGCGTGACCATGTGTGGGTGTGGGCCTATCTCGGAGGCAGTGCACACGGACAGCGTCGTCTGCTGTCGTGAGAGAGAGCGAACGGCACGCGTTGACTATGGAAACGCTGTTTCTGCGATGGACGCTTTACCAACTCGCAATAAACGAGAACGCGCCCTCGCCCGCGAGAGACAACGCTGACGCAGGCAACGTCTGCTAGCGAGTTTCTTGATTGAAAAAAACCGGCTGGTTCGCACTGCACAACCGTTCACAGGGCACCCCATATATATAGGCACTGGATCTTGACTTGCAATGTCGTGCCCGTGGGAAATTTCTCTTGTGCGTAGTTTAACCATAAGGATTCGCAGCTTGCGCGTTAACTAAAAGTAATCCGGAACTCGGCACGATCTACGACATCAGAGCTCAGGATCCTCATAAACACCAGGAGCATAAATGAGAACGCGTGTGTAAAAAAAATATTTACAGCATATCCACGGAGTGAATGATGATGAGTGGGCGAATCTCGGGATGTGCATCGTAGATCGTGCCGAGTTCCGGATTAATTTAGTTAACGCGCATGCTACGAATCCTCACGGTTCAACTATGCACAATGCACAAGTGAAATCTCCCACCGGCACTTCATTGCAAGTCAAGATCCAGTGTATATATATATATATATATATATATATATATATATATATATATATATATATATATATATGGGTTTTGCCGGTGAACGCTTCTCCAACGTGAGCAGTCGGTATTTCTCAATCAAGAAACTCGCTAGGAGACGCTGCCTACGCCAACGTTGTCTCTCGCGTTTGCCGGGGCAGTGTCGAGTTTGCCGGGAGCGCGTGGCCTCCCGGCGCTCGCGGCGAGGACGAGCGCCAGGTGCCACGCGCTCGCCCTCGGCGCGTGCGTGCGCTCCAGCAGGCACGCGCCGGTGGCTACCTACTACTACTACTACTACTACTACTACTACTACTACTACTACTACTACATACATCGGGGACGCACGAAATGGCTGCTAATGGGGAATGAGAGACAGAAGAATTCGGCTTTTAGTTAACGCGCACGCTGCGAATTTTTTATTGTTCAACAACGCACAGGAGAAATCTCATACCGGCACCACCTTGGAGGTCAAAGCGTAAGACTGGTTACGCACTACTACGACTACGACGAGGGACGAACGGGTGCCGCTTTAAGGAGCTTCGCCCCTAAAAAATTACAGCATATCCACGGAGTGAATGATGATGAGTGGGCGAAGCTCGGGAGGTTCATCGTAGATCGTGCCGAGTTCCGGATTAATTAACGCGCACGCTACGAATCCTCATGGTTCAACTATGCACAAGTGAAATCTCCCACCGGCACTTCATTGCAAGTCAAGATCCTGTGCCCTATATATATATATATATATATATATATATATATATATATATATATATATATATATATATATATATGGGTTGCCGGTGAACGCTTCTCCAACGCGAGCAGTCGGTATTTCTCAATCAAGAAACTCGCTAGGAGACGCTGCCTGCGCCAACGTTGTCTCTCGCGGGTCGGGGCGCGTTCTCCTTCTTTGCGAGCTGGTACAGCGTTCCTCTAAGAGCGTTTCCATAGCCAACGCGCGCCTTTCGCTCTCTCTCTGTCTCTCTCCCTCACACAAGACAGCAGAGGCACGCGCCGGGAGAGAGAGAGAGAGGTACGCGCCGGGAGGCACGCGCCGAGGGCGAGCGCGTGCCGGGAGGCACGCGGGTTACGCCTGACGACTGACGCGTGACAAGGTTAGACTAAGAGGAGCTTCGCCCCTAATACACACGCGTTGTCACTCATTCACATGGATGAGTGGGCAATGTCATGAGTGATTTACGGCAACACCGAACATTCCCCAGTGCTTCGCCCAATCGTCATGGTTCACTTCGTGGAGATGTGTAAATTTTTTTTAATGTGGAGCATTTCTTAGCGAACTTCGGCGAGTTTGGGCGTATCTATCTATCTATCTATCTATCTATCTATCTATCTATCTATCTATCTATCTATCTATCTATCTAGCCGCCTACGATTTTGTGCTCTCCTGGCCGTTTCGCTAGTGGGATGCTTACGAAAATTGGTATGCCACATCATGACTACATGACGAACATAAATGACAGGTCATAACACGATAATCATGACATGCATGTCATGAGCGGCATGATTTACATGCCACGGACTTAGAGCTCTCCTGGCCGTTTCGCTAATGATATGTATGCGAAAATTGGTATGGCACAACATGACTGCCTGACGAACATAAATGGCAGGTCTTAACATGAAAATCGCGACATGCATGTCATGAGCGACATGATTTACATGCAATGGTCTTAGTGCTCTCCTGGCCGTTTCGCTAATGATATGTATGCGAAAATTGGTATGCCACAATATGACTGCATGGCCAACATAAATGACAGGTCATAACATGAAAATCGCGACATGCACGTGGTGAGCGACATGATTTACATGCCACGGTCTTGGTGCTCTCCTGGCCGTTTCGTTGATGGGATGTATACGAAAATTGGTATGCCACAACATGACTGCATGACAAACATAAATGACAGGTCATAACACGAATATCATGGCATGCATGTCATAAGTGACATGATTTACATGCCACGTGTTTCGTTAATGGGACATATACGGAAATTGGCATGCCACAACGTCACTGCATGACAAACATAAATGACAGGTCATAACACGAAAATCATGACATGCATGTCATGAGTGACATGATTTACATGCGACGGTCTTGGTGTTCTCTTGGCCGTTCGTAAGTGGGATGTATAGGAAAATTGGTATGCCACAACATGACTACATGACGAACATAAATGACAGGTTATAACATGAAAAGCATAAAATGCATGTCATGGGCGCCATGATTTATATGCCAGGCGTTTCGTTAATGGGATGTATACCAACATTGCTATGGCACAACACGACAGCATGACGAACGTAAATGACAGGTCATAACATTAGAATCATGACACGCGTGTCATGACCGGCATGATTTACATGCCGTGTTCCCGGCGCTATACTGCCGTTTCGTTAATGGCATATATACGAAAATTGGTTTGGCACAATATGACTGCATGACGATCATAAATGACAGGTCATAACATGAAAATCGCGACATACATGTCATGAGGGGCATGATCTACATGCCACTCGTTTCCTTAATGGGATGTATACCAAAATTGCTATGGCGCAACACGACTGCATGAAGAACGTAAATGACAGGTCATAAAGTTAGAATCATGACATGCGTGTATGAGCGAAATGCTTTACAAGCCACAGTCATGGTGCTCTTGCGGCCGTTTCGTTAACTTCATATGTACCAAACTCGACATAGCGAGACAAGGATGCAGATCGAGTTTACGTTCCTTATGCGTGCTTCGCATTTCCTTGATTCCCACTGCACGTGGGATCTGCCAATTTTTTTCGATCGCTTCGTTTCTTAGCGGCCGCACCATTCCGGATTATACATAACGGTGGTGCGACGGCGTGACATTTGTTGGCATAGCACAAAATTATAGTAAAGGAATAGTGCTGCTTCCAAATGCGACATCTGGTACTAATGGACTTTCGGTTACCGAGGCGTCTGAGGAAGATGTGATTGAGATACACCGGCGCTAGACTGTACCTCGTACGACGGCCACAAATGAAGGCGAGGAAAGGCTATGAGCTCGCGAATTCGACGATGTTAATAACAACTCTTGAAGGGAAGAAATGGGGTGGAGTGCGCCGAACCTGCGAACAGACAGTACCGAGCCCTCTGTTTTTCGTTTGTTGGCTTCGTTGTTGCCTCTTCGCCTTGTATGTTTGGTGTATCAGTTCAAGAATGACGAAATATCTTACCCGAGCTTCAACGCTATACGTTGCGCAGTCACGCGAAAACCTGTTCCTCCCAGAAAAGTGGAGACCCCGTGGCCTTCTATAAAGTGGCTAATGAAACTATGATTCGTGATGAAAGGAAATTGCCGGTGCTGGGGTTTGAATACTGGCCCCGAATCAAAGAGGGCAAGTGCATTGGCCACCAGACTACACATCGACGCTTTCGAGATGCGAAGATATCTGAACAAATGACTTCAGTTTGGCACCACCGTGCTTATGACAAAGAAAGAAAGAAAGAAAGAAAGAAAGAAAGAAAGAAAGAAAGAAAGAAAGAAAGAAAGAAAGAAAGAAAGAAAGAAAGAAAGAAAGAAAGAAAGAAAGAAAGAAAGAAAGAAAGAAAGAAAGAAAGAAAGAAAGGGGCCCTAAGTACCCAAAGAATTCAGTTGCCATCAATGGGTCTTGAGGGACGGCGGGGGCGGGGGGATTACTGCGCCAAGAGTACATGTACGAATTAATCTTGGTACATGGTGCTCCTTAGCCATAACTGGCTCTGCCAACTTAAAATACGACATCTCATATTGAATAAATATAACATTTGCGACCAGCAGCACGACCAACAAGGGATGATTTGAGAGACTGGACAATGTGCAGCTGTGTTCGAGTACATGCGAGCAACGACATTATCGTGATGATGATGCTGACGAACCAGAAGCCGGAGGCTCGCCAGGTTCTGTTTTCACTTCTCTCATTTCTTTTTCGAATTTGCTTCGCAGAAATGGCACCTTTCAACATTTTCATTTCCAGATCTCTGCCGCCATTTAGGCTACTATTTTTGCGTACATTCCGTCTTCGCCCGTATTCATGAACCTACCTGATCCTTTCGCCTCTTTCCACTATCTTCATGTGGCCTTATTGTGTTTTATGAACAGATTAGTGCAGTACCTACAAGCAGGCCTTATGATGTTCCACAGTGGTCCCCATTTGAGTGCTTTTAACGCTCCTTAATATCACACGGATCCACTCCGTTACCATCGGTTGTCTTGTCTTCGCATAAAATGGCCCGCCCACGCCCATTTCTTCTTAATTTCTATTAATATGTCCTTTACACGCGTTTCTTCCCTAACGCACTCCGTTCTGTCGTTCATCAATGCTACACCTATCATTTTTCGTTCCATTGGTAACGTTCCATTTTCCGCCTGTTGGTAACAGAGTGGATTCCTAGAGAAGGCAAGCGTGGCAGATGGCGGCAGAAAGTTAGGTGGACAGATGAGATCAGGAAGTTTCGGCGATAAATTAGGCCCAGTTACAGGACAGGGATAATTGGAGGTTTATGGGAGAGGCCTTTGCCCTACAGGGGGCGTACACAGGCTGATGATGAATGCTAAGTGAATATCACTTTGACGATAAGAAAGCGAGCGATAGGGACAAAGTAGATTTATGAATACGGGTCTAACTTGCTCCTTTTCTGCATTTTCTTCTTAGAAAGTATGATTTATTCAAATTTCTATTCTCGCGTTGCGAATACATCACCGGCATAAGCCACCTGCCACCCGAATCGGGGCCCATCCCCTTAGTGGGTAGACATCATGAAAAGAAAGTGATATAATAATAATAATAATAATAATAATAATAATAATAATAATAATAATAATCACATAATTTCTTTCTGAGGTACATTTTACTTTTTGGTGACCAAAAGCAAAACGCCTTCACTTTCAATTCTTCACTGTGAATTTCTAGACCGAACGTTGTTGGATATTGTAAACCAATTTCAACCCCGACATTGCACTCAAATTTCAGAGCATAGAGATTTTCTGCAATCTACAAAAATTTCGTGTGCTACAGGAGTGAGGTAAAAAGTCACAGTTTCGCCAGAAGGGAGAAGCAATGAATGCGATAGCAATGCATGAGATATTATACGAAGTAAGATTAGCAGCTTTAGCGTAATGTGAATTGTAGTGAGTGTGGGCTTATTAATTAAAAACTCAGATGAGTAAAGTATTATGTGACGGTCAAGCGGTAGAGACAATCGCCCAGACGACATTGTGCTATTTAGCAATGATGGAGACGAACTACAAAACATGCTTGATGACCTAAAAAGGGAAGTATTAAAATTGGATTAAGAAGAATAGGCAGAAGACCAAAGTTATGCTCAATAGCCTAGTAAGGAACAGAAATTTAAAATCGACAATGAACCCCTTACAATGTGTAAACGAATACGTATACCTGGGACGTTAATAACAGGAACTCCTAACCATGAAAAAGAAATTCTCCGTAGAATAAGGTTGGGCTGGAGCACATCGGAAGGCATTATGAAATCATGACTGGAAACTTACCGCTCTCACTAAAACGAAAAGTATTCAATCACTGCATTCTCCCAGTACATATCCCAGTATAACGTACGGCGCAGAAACGTGGAGGATAACGAAAAAACTAGAGATAAAACTAAGGAGCACGCAACGTGCAATGGAAAGAAAAATGTTGGGGGTAACGCTAAGAGATAAAAAACGAGCGGAATGGATCAGAGAACAGACAGGAATAGCCGATATTATTATATCAATTAAAAGAAAGAAGTGGACCTGGGCAGGACATGTCATGAGGAGGAAAGATAACAGATGGACAGTAAGAGCAACGGAATGGATACCAAGAGAGGGAAAACGTAACAGAGGCAGGCAAAAGATTAGATGGAACGATGAAATTAAAAAATTTGCAGGCATAAAGTGGAACCAACTCGCTCAGGATAGGGTGGATTGGAAATCGTTGGGAGAGGCCTTCGTCCTGCAGTGGACCTAAACAGGCTGATGATGATGATGATGATGATGTCCTTTACACGCGTTTCTTCCCTAACGCACTCCGTTCTGTCGTTCATCAATGCTACACCTATCATTTTTCGTTCCATTGGTAACGTTCCATTTTCCGCCTGTTGGTAACAGAGTGGATTCCTAGAGAAGGCAAGCGTGGCAGATGGCGGCAGAAAGTTAGGTGGACAGATGAGATCAGGAAGTTTCGGCGATAAATTAGGCCCAGTTACAGGACAGGGATAATTGGAGGTTTATGGGAGAGGCCTTTGCCCTACAGGGGGCGTACACAGGCTGATGATGAATGCTAAGTGAATATCACTTTGACGATAAGAAAGCGAGCGATAGGGACAAAGTAGATTTATGAATACGGGTCTAACTTGCTCCTTTTCTGCATTTTCTTCTTAGAAAGTATGATTTATTAAAATTTCTATTCTCGCGTTGCGAATACATCATCGGCATAAGCCACCTGCCACCCGAATCGGGGCCCATCCCCTTAGTGGGTAGACATCATGAAAAGAAAGTGATATAATAATAATAATAATAATAATAATAATAATAATAATAATAATAATAATCACATAATTTCTTTCTGAGGTACATTTTACTTTTTGGTGACCAAAAGCAAAACGCCTTCACTTTCAATTCTTCACTGTGAATTTCTAGACCGAACGTTGTTGGATATTGTAAACCAGTTTCAACCCCGACATTGCACTCAAATTTCAGAGCATAGAGATTTTCTGCAATCTACAAAAATTTCGTGTGCTACAGGAGTGAGGTAAAAAGTCACAGTTTCGCCAGAAGGGAGAAGCAATGAATGCGATAGCAATGCATGAGATATTATACGAAGTAAGATTAGCAGCTTTAGCGTAATGTGAATTGTAGTGAGTGTGGGCTTATTAATTAAAAACTCAGATGAGTAAAGTATTATGTGACGGTCAAGCGGTAGAGACAATCGCCCAGCAGAGCTGTGAGCTAAGTCGTGTTGTTCTGACTTCTTCTGGCATGCGCATCACACCGCGCGACCGCTTTAAGCAGCGTGAACTTTGCCCACCTTGCGCCGTCGATAAACTTGGCCCAGCACTGCAGCATCAAGCGAGCGCGTTCCTTCCGGCACTCGCAGACGCATTAGTGTGAGCGCTATGTGGCGAAGGTGGTTGCCGGCGTTACGACGATATGTGTGGCACTTAGAACGAAGCACGTGATTAAGACCCTGCTACGCTGTAGAAACGTATGGTAGAAACACCGTCGCCAACCCACGCGATGTAGTCGGCTAGACGGCGAGAGGACAGCGCCCTCTCCGGCTGAACTACGTGTAAGCGAAGTTCAGGGATTTCATCTTGAACTGTAACGAGATCGGCGTTGTAACAAGATCCGCATCTGTCATGGCAACCGTTGCGAACAATGCACTACACGTAAAGGCGGCCCTCTTCGGTGGAAGGCAGCTCGAGATTCTGGCATGTGGTCAGTTTCAAGGGCAGTGCATAAGTACTTCTCCGCTCACGTTGAGAACTTTGTGCCATCTTGCCATGGAAGACAAATTGACCTTCGTGGCAGCTCCGAACAAGCCGCTTGCATCAGCTGCAAGGCTGCTCTGTGGCGTAGTTAATTGTCTCAGGAGTTCTCCCAGGCGCTCGCTTGGTCACCGAGCGGTCGTGGGTTTGAATCCCCGCTTGGGCGCATCGTGAAAAATTTTTAAGGTTGCTTTTGTCCTAGAGTATACGATATATATATATATATATATATATATATATATATATATATATATATATACTATCAGAAAGTCACAGTGACAAACATAGGATTTATTCTGACGTTTCGGCTGGAGGCCAGCCTTTTTCAAAGATGAAAGTTTTTCATGGGCGCATGGTCTTTAAGTACACTTCACGAACATGCCCCCCATTATGCATGCTCGTGAAGTGTACTTAAAGACCATGCGCCCATGAAAAACTTTCATCATTGAAAAAGGCCGGCCTCCAGCCGAAACGTCAGAATAAATCCTGTTTGTCACTGTGACTTTCTGATAGTACATTTATGCCGATAGCCACGAAGAACTTCTTTTGATATATAGATGCGGGGCATGACGGTGACTGCGAAAACCCCGTTCAAGTGTCCATATAATTGCTATCGCAAAAATAATACCGCATGAGGAATATCAACGTGCGAGGTATACACCGGTACGATGCAGGTCGGAGACAAGGCACTTCGTGTTGTTAAACTTATTAATTTTAAACCGATTGCGTCATACGACTTTGTTGTGGTAAGCAGTTCTCTCAAATCATGTGTGGATATCGGCAGAACCGGGGTTGTTAAAGCGGCAAGAGGTTTAATTTGCTAATTTAACGTCAACATGGGCTCTTTGAGGCGATCTTCTGAGACCCCACTATTAAAAAAAAACAACACGGTATGGATGTTCTTAAGGAACTGTTCGTTTTAATTTAAGGGTAGTTAGCTTTCTCTTGGTCTCTTCCCACGCTTGGCGGGTTTTCTTTATGCTTCAGAGTCGCAGTCCTCTCCCACTACGTAGTCCTAAACTACTGCACGTGCGAACTCCTTCAGAGAAAGTTAGGGTTTAATCAATCTTGAAATCGCCTCAGATATCGTCAAGTGTTGTCATTGGCAGAAAAGTTGAAGCATCGCTGTTCCCATTAAACATGTCCTCCGTAGCTGCCGTGGCTTTCTCTAGCGCGTCGCGCGACTTTTCGATGAACAGTGTCCCGTTGATGTTCATTTTCGCCCTAAAGTTCCTGGCCACTAGTTCGTCGGCCGGCGGCGCCTGGTAGCGGAAGCGAATGAAAAGTAGGCTGGCAATGACGAACGTTGTCACCAGTAGTCCCACGGTGAGGACGACAAAGGAGCCTCTCTCTGGACTGACGCTGCTGTCTGGTGCATCGCAAACGTCACGCAGTTCTCGGTGCGGCTTGTTAGGTGGCCTCTCAGCTCGTTTCCGCTCGCCTGTGTATTCTTCAAGACGGAACTGTTCGACACCTGAATACATGTCTCTTTGCTCCGCCCAAGCTCTCCGCGCTCTGTAATTCGATATAACATTCGTAAACTTTTCGAACATATCCGCAACCCGCTGTTTGGCTCGACGAATCCACTGAATGTCCTGAAGTTGAATGGGCCAGAAACGCCGTGTCTCTTCTGTTTCGCTACTGCCTCTCGTGCTACTCCCTGGCTCCTCGGCGATATCCTCCAAGGTGCAGCGCTCTTGCAAGTAATGCCGCGTTGAGGCACCACCGTTCCACGCGTTCACCGGTGTATCGTGCGACATCGATGAATAGGGGTACCATGCCCAAAGCTCGCCGCATTGGGGTGTAGGCTCTGAGGCTCTAAATGGGTGCTCACCGGACGTCGATTCCACAGTGGTCGTCGTCGATTCTTCAGATGTGGTAGTCCCCGCGGTTGAGGCCCCACTCGCACTGCTGTTCTTAGACGTCAAGGTGGACGTCTTCAGCGAGCTTTGCGGCGATGAAAAGGACGGTGCGTTCACCATCATCTCCTCCGTCGTGGGTTCCTCTGTGATTGTAGTGAAGACTTCGGTCCAGCCGCTGGCGACCCTGATTACTCTCCGGCGGCTCCTTTCGTCAAGCTTGCTCCTGGTGGCGCGCGCTTTGCTCTCCGTCGCCACAATCTGGCTTTTGTTATTGCAGGGAGGCGAAGAGCTCTTCCTTGCTGTTGGTGGCTGGGCGCCGACTTGGTCGTATCTGAAAGCACTGTCGCGAGAGAGCGGTTCGGACAGATGACTGGAGTACTCAGAGAACGGCGTGTCGTTGAAAGTACCCGCCGGTGAATACCGGTGCTCTGTAATCTCACGTTCAGACGAAGCTCTGAAGCTGTACGGCTGGACGTCGTAAACGACCGCCGAGTTGGGACTATTCGAGGGCTTCATTCTTGTGATGATGTCGCTGACATCAGGGTCGGTCACTTTGCGTCCACTGCGTGGCATGTCGCCTGAAGATTCTTCTTCTTCTTCTTTCTCTCCTTTGCCTTATGGCACATGCTGATGCGGTGTAGACGATTGCGCGAGTCTTGAGCGGAATTTAGGATTTCTTGCCCAGAAAAAACTCTTTGGCTGTTTTGTTTACACTACACTACATATTTTACTGGAAGCTATCAGCGGTCTGTGTGGTTATAACTTTACAGCAACGTACAACAATTAGCAGGACATTAGTCGAGATCTTCTTCTTTTCCTAAAGCACGGCACTCACTTCATACAGGGCCAAGATATATGGATTATGCCCACTTTTTACAAAAAAAAAAAAAAAAACTCCAGGGCTCTTCACATCAGACTATATTGAAATAATAAATCTGCAGTGGTTTGCTTAGGGCTTTTATTTTCAGGCGATAAATATTGCCCGGGCATTGCTTTAGTCCATAATATATTGCATGATAGCAGAAGAAACATGCATGTGGTTGCATCCAAGAATCGATGCCCCAAACGAAAGAAATTTAGCCCACCTTAAAGTTCCACTTATTTATCTTCACTGGCGCTAGCCCCAGTGGCTTATTGAAGCTTTCCTCAACCAGGCATATGTAAACTCATTCACGCGTGGCTCATACCCAAATAAATTTTATTGGTATCTGCTGGATAATTAATAAGCTTCTCACTCTCTCTATGTTCCAAAGTGCGTAGCATTCGCGACAAAGCTTGAGCTGCTGGTTGGCTTGGAGACAACTGAGAAGCACGATGTGGCTTGGGGCTACAGTGCCATAAAAATAATCGCTTGGTAAACTCCTAGTATAGATTACGAAGTGATGGTTCCAGAACCATTTCCTGTGAAATGTTTAAGGGACGACACGACAGAAGGTAGTGGTGAATCTTTTCCTCTTGTTTACCGGAAGACCAAAGGGGAGAGGCTACAAGCACGCATCTATACATATAAAAATTTAGGTAGGTAACTTCGCAACGTATCCTCGTGTTTCTGAGTTCCATTATACTTTTTATGCCGAAATCGCTAGGTTATAGGAGGACACGTACAAGGTGCTTACAGGCCCGAGAAGCAGCCAATACTTGGTCTTAAAATCCTTTCCTTACCATGGGCGCGCGAAATCCGCCGCTCTTATGTATGCTATTGGTGGTAAGACACTAATTATTGGCGCATGCAGCGCCTTCATTGGTAACGGAAGAGCGGTGTTATTTAAAAACAAACATTTGTGGCTAAATATACAGATTAAATAAATAAATTTTATATGAACAGGGAGTAGTAACCATGTACGGACAGGAAGCGGTGCATTGAATTAACAAGAATGAACTGTAATATAGAAGTATATAGGCTGCGTGAAGGTAACGTTTTTGCCATAAATTCTGGAATAAATACAGGAACGGAAGAGTGATGAAGAACACCCGTTGAGTCCATGGTCCAGTGTCTGATCGTTCCTATGTTTGCGATGGATCTGTTGAAATAATCGCATTTATTGGTAGGTGCTCTTGCGACTATATATCCATTGACAATAATGCACGGCAGCAATTTAGCGGGATTTGGATAGTGTTATAGTACGCAATATTTCGCGCAAGCCGTGCGCAATACGTTCTTTCTCCGAATACTTCTTCACACAGCGGATGCAAACATTCTCTCAAATTATTTTTACCATCAACTGTTGAAATACTGCGCATTTCGTTTTGTTGCTAGTGGGTATCAACAGACTGAACGTTACAGGCGCTTTCGCGGAATTCACGTACGCACATATATACATAACGCACCCCATACATACATACATACATACATACATACATACATACATACATACATACATACATACATACATACATACATACATACATACATACATACATACATACATACATACATACATACATACATACATACATACATACATACATACATACATACATCCGCTAGCGCAGTCCTCATGCACACGACATCACTAATCCCAGCCATCATACTAAAGATGACATTGCCGTACAATAGTAGTACACTGCAAACAGTCCTTCTTAAAAATAATGGGCCAGTAGAGGAACGTAGTCATTTTTTCAAGTATAGAGATTCCTGTTGACGAAGCTTTCTGTTGAACTCATTTCCTGCTCGAGCCTATCTATTCCAGTATCTCGAACCAGCAGCACACTTAACACGGCAAGTACACTCTACATTCAATACCCCTACATGAAACATCTAGCGGCGTGTAGGCACTTCAAGTTTCTTGCCACCGACAAATAAGGCGGATAGGTCTCTGTCTGTCAGTCATCTTTACTTTTTTCCTTCCAAAGGCAGAGTGAAATAGAGAACTTGCACTAATGAGTCGTCACTTAAACAACTCAAGAAGGACGGAGGCAGTGTGGATCACAACTGGGAAAGAGGGGAACGTTACCCGTTTGGCCCCAAGAACTCACTCACTCTAACAAGAACCTCCCGTGGAACGGAAACGCCAGCATTTAAACAAAACATAAGCTATTGCACACTTTCTCCCTTCATCAGTTCCTGTTAGAAAGCTCACTGTTTTTGTTTTTTGTTTTTTTCGTCGGCAAACAGCGAAACCCCTTTCGGGTCCGCCGAAGCGTGGTCACCCGCTCTTTTTCCGTGGCTTAAACAGTTTGAACGCGGAGAACACCGCACTGAAACTCTCTGTTCGTTCCCGGCAGTGCTTCAGGCAGAATCAATACACACTGAGGCACGTTCGTTTTCAAAGCCGCCTCTCTTTTTCGAAACACAGAAAAGTAAGGACTTGGATGGCACTGGGCGAGATGACAAATAAGGGCTTCATTACGGATTTCCTCCCTTTGCGTCATGGGGCAACATTGGCGTCCTCCAAGGACTCGGCCAAAGTAAACAGACCAAGTTCTATTCGAGGACCGGGTGAGGGGCTCCCTTCTCTGACAGACGGGGACATAAAAGAATTCAGTGCGCGGCTTTCTTATTTGCTCTATAATCCGCGAAGGGGGCAGGGCGGTACATTGCGAGAGACCGAGTGTCGCTATTCCAGTCGTGCATGACTGTAAATAGCAATGGCGAACGAGGTGGAACCCGGAATTGAAAATCGCACGAGCTATACTCGAATGCAGAAGTAACTGACGACTTATGAGCGCGTCCATGGTCTGTGACATATGTGCGTCCATGGTCTGCAAAGCCCAGAGCGATAATTCCCATGTCAGGCCTACAGGGGAAAAAATACGATGGAACAGTAAATTTTTGTCAATGACGGTGCCCTTGTTATTTTTGTTTCCTTTTTGTTTCTTGCTTTAACTTTATTATTTATCTTTTCAACATGTAATGTACAGTAGCTGAGTTTACCCAGTGAGCGTAAAGGAACACCTGGGGGACAGCCAGAGCCAGTTTTTTTGCTTTTTTCAATCTAAAAAAACAAGCCAGGACACGCTGACACCCAGGACGCTCAAGCCGGCATAAAAGGCTGTGCGTGAAAAGCCTCCTATGTCAGGGTTATGATAAACTCTTCGTATCTGGTCAAGTGCCAGGAAAGCTAGAATACATTAGAGGATTCTAGCTTGCATGTAGACTTCCTTACGCTTACGAATACCGGTACACCAGAAAACTGGTAGCGACAGCTGATGATGTGGAGTCCAGAGATACACAAAGCTGTTATTACCATGGTTTGTACGTTTTGCTGGACTCCTTCTGTGAAACACTGGCCGTGAGATAGCAATTAACTCGCAGTACTTTCATTGTTTTCTTTCGACCAGAGCGCTCACGTGACTAAAGAGAAGACTGAGTACATTGTAGTTAAGCAAGCCGCCACTATGTGTCACTAGCAGTTCTGCTTGGGCGATAAAAGCCTCCGGTAGACCGGTATCCGTACACGCAAAGAAATCCATCGGACAAACTAACATCACCTATTCTAACGGTAATAACATGACCCGATGAGCGTGGTAAAACAGCGTAGAACAACCCCGAAGGAGCGCGCCTTGCTGGTGGTGTAATATGGAAATGAAAATTCTTGATTTATTTGTGGGGTAACGTCCGAAAACCAGCTATGATTATGAGAGACGCCGCCTAAACTACATATATACTACAAACTACACCGCCCAGTGCGATTGCGTTTCATATTTTCGTGAAAAAGTGTAAATGCCCTCCCATTTGCTCAAAAAACCGCAGGAAAATTATGCTTCAAGCTTCACAAAGGTCTACAGAAACCGATGGTATCAAAGTAGAAGTACGCGTCATCGCTCAATGACATGAACTTGAAAATGCTTTCGCGAGGTCTTGGTAACTCGTAGAAAAAAAAATAAAAATCACATGACACTTTGCTAAGACATGGTTACCATTTTTCACACATTCGTCAAAGTTTTCGTAACCTTTCAGATACCAGATGTTTATTTGCCAAGCATGTTGCCCTTCTTCCAAATGAAGTCTTATGCACCTAGTCACCACACAAGACGACCTCTGTGGTGTCGCTCTACTTTCCATGGTACGCGTATGGCAGTAACGGCTCAGTGGTTGTCGAAAGGGCTAGCCGGGTGGTACGTAACCCAGGCGGTGAAAAAGAACAGCACCGACAGCGTCTTGACGAAGATTAGCACACCGAAAAGATTGTAGCTCATGCTGCTGTTCTCATAGATGATGCACGCGCCACGCTGATCACCGCACAAGGTCTGCCACGTCAGACAGCTGCGGTCGATGATCATGCCGAAGATGATGGGCGCCATGATGGTGCCAAAGAGGCGCACCGATACCCACTGCAAGCCGAGGGCGAGTGGCTTGGCCGTGTCTCCGACGACCCGGATGCTGGCGCTGAGGCCGGGTGCGCTGTTAAGGAACGTGCCGAACAGCACCAGGAACAGGCCAATGGCGAAGATGGGCAGCCGGTCGCAGGCGGTCTGACAGCGCTTCAGCTCGGCCTGCACCGGCACCGACACCCCGGCACGCTGCTCCTTCGAGCGGATGCATCCGCAGTCCGAGTAGAGCTGCACAGGTTCCCAAGTATCATGTTCCAGAAAAGTAGTTCTCGAGCGCATCAAGTCACCGCGGACACTTAGTGTACTCTACAGCAAAACGCTTTAACTGAGTAGCCCGATACATTGCTTATAAACCCCGCCACGGTGGTCTAGCGGATATGGCGCTCGAGTGCTGATCCGAAGGTCGCAGGATCGAATCCCGGCCACGGCAGCTGCATTTCGATGGAGGCGAAATGTTGAAGCACGATGTCAGTTCAAGTTAAAGTGCGATGTCAGTTCAAGTTAAAGAAACCCTGGTGGTCGAAATTTCCGGAGCACTCCGCAACGGCGTGTCTCATAATCACATCGCATTTTTGGGGGATGTAAAACCCGAGAAATAAGATTTTTTTTACATGACTGTGCTTTCTGAAATATCACCATCAGTTATATCACGCATATTAAGTTCTAATAAAGGCAAACAACTTTCTATACGTGTTGGATCTCCCAAACTAGTTTTGTGTATACAGGATCTTTATCCTGGTGCTATCGCAATGGGACTCATAGTGGATCGGTTATATAGTTAACGATATTTGTGAAGATCTGTCCGTGCACATTTCGATCGAGGACCAGCAATTTAAAAGGCGGTTTATATTTATATCCTTGAACGAGGCTATGGTAACGCTCGCAAAGCACATGTCAGTCCACTTCGCTGGTGAATTTCTACAGATGAAAAATCAAGTCGGCCAGAGTGGGTGCCCTAAAAGTCTATGAAGCCAAGGCTAGCTGGTGCAAAATACCGAAGAAGGCGTCCCCGCCTTATATTTCGTTCTAGCTTTCTTTTCGTTTTTCTTTGCTAGGGTTCTTGCCAAAGGTAAAAAAAGTATTTTTTCCTTGATTAAGCTAAGGAACTTCGAATTTTCTACTCTGTTTGTGTTTTCCTTAAAGGGCAACTCCGGCGATTTTTCAGTGTCCACGGATCTCAATGAAATATTCAACATATATTGTCCTCAGTACTCTAATAATATATGCCAAGCCAGGCGGCTGCAACTTGTTTGTTTTTCCTGGAAATGAATTTTAAATATTTTTATTGGATTCCCATGCCGGCCACCCTGTGTGTTTTTACGTCATCACCTTCAACGCGGCCTACACGAGCCAGTGGCCCGTCAAAAGCAAAACGGCCATACTTCAGCGTTCAAATCGTCACTGTAAGGTTCAGAAAAGCTGGCACAAGTCAATACATCGTCGGATGATCTCGCCGCTGTCACTTTTCTGGCACTAGCTCTATATTTCTGATGGCGGGAAGGCTGTGACGTCATCGCATACGCTGCACGAAGCGTCTACCCGTTTCGGTTTCAGTTAGAACACGCCTTTCAGTAGGTTATTTAAAATTATTGGTGCGTTTCTGAGCAGACTGAACCACCCTCACTTCTACAGGACTATCAGTACCATTGGAAAACATCGATATCAGCACATGGTGAATAAAACCACCGGAGTTCCTCTTTGAAAGGAAGTGTCGTTATGTCTGCGGGAAACATTCTGACACGCAGAAAAGGCACAGTGTGTGTTTGTCTAGTTTGAAGTACCTAGTACAGCTGGAATGACACAAGCACTCCTTGAGTTTGCACTCTACTGTTTTCACGATTATCCGCAAGGCTGTTTGCTAGGGCATGACATCTTTTTGTACCAGCTCAGTGCGTGCGTCGTCGATCGTATTTTCTACCTCAAACGCTTGTAGTAATAAGTTTTAATGTGCAGTCACGCCAAAGGCCTCCAGTATTGAACGATGTAGTTTTCACTCATGGCGCACCTTTTCGGCAGGAAGCTGAAAAACGGCGAGTTTCCATTTGTTTACAAGGTTCGCTACTCCGTCCTTGCTTGCACTCCCGTTCCATCCGACAAATAAACCGTTATATATCACCTGAATGCCGCAATGCCACACAAAACTCAGCGTGTGGCGTCGATATAGCAACAGAAAACACATGCTGTCTTTTCATTCTGCATCTTACCGAAACCTAGCAGGTGCCTAGCTTTTACGCGCACGTTAAGACGCTGCTATGGTGCAGGCTGTGACATTCAATTTACGTGTGGCCTCTATAACATCCTCGTTAACAAAAGCATGAATGAAAAGCAATTTCTCCCCCAATTGTCCTATAATCCTTGATGAACGAAAGCGCGCTGGAACACGGAGCAAGTTCTCACCTTTAGCAGAAAATAGGCGCGCTCTCAGTGTCTGCCGTTCCTTCCCATTCGCTTTTTTTTATTGCGATAGCAATTATATGGACAGCCTCGGCTGGTTTTTGCCGCCGTCCCCATCGCCGCCGTCATGAACCGTATATGTATAAGGATGTGTATATATATATAAAGGTCCCAAAGAAAAATAATTCGGATAAATGCTTCCAAAGCGCGGAATCGAACCAGGAACCTCTCACTCCGCAGCGCGCGGCGCTAACCACTACGCCACAAAGAGCAGACGCTTCAAGGAGCTAACGGCGAGCCTTATATACACACCCTTTACCGCTGGCAGGACTCAGAGACGGCAGGCGCTTATAGCGTTTTTTCATTACCAGCGAGATGGCGCGAGGAGCGCAACGGGCAGCCGCCTTTGCAACAGGAGCGCTGTTCATACTGAGAGTATCCATTGTGACAGCTCATTCGCGCTCGTTCGGTGTATATCTGTGCGTTCGTTTCATGCGTGCTTCACGTGATAGTTCGCGCTCATCTTCTCTGTTCATTTAGCGGCCTCCCCTAGCTTTGTATGTGTGGCTTTGTGACACACAACGTATAAAGCCCTTCGTACCAGCAGGCGCTGCCCACGGGAGACGCTCACTTAGCAAGTGCATGTTTGCTGCAATTAATATTGCTCCTGAAGCTGCGAGCATCACTTCGTATAGCATTACAGTTTCTTGCTATCGCATTCGTTGCTTCCCCCTTGCGGCGAAACTGTGGCTTTTTTTTTTAATGTATCGCCCGATTTAAAAAATGTGACTGATTCCTCTGTTCAAGGAATCGGTATAACACGAAAGTAAAATTTATCCTCGCATAAACAGCTGAATATTTATTGTTACATCGAGGTGAAGTTGCCCATTGCTATGGATGTTTTGCTGGTACGGCACCGTTTGACGTGGATAGACCCACGTTCACACGTCGCCTCCATAACATCAAGGGCCAACCCCATGTGGTAACTGAAGTAGTTTACGTAATAACTGGGCACAGTCTACAGTAAATGCCACGCGACAAAGGTGTGTCATATTTAGTTGTGCCACATTGACCGTCAACGTCGTTGCCGTGCTCTGTCGCCTAACGCAGCAGTTTTCTTGTTCCCATCACACTCGAAGAGTGGTCGGCGGGGAAACGCCACCCACGAAGGAAGGTGACCGGTGCTCTACCACTGCGCTATCGGTGATATCCGCTCGAAGCTGTATAAGTGCAGCTATACACGCGTTCATCGAGGCGGACTTTGGAATGCGCTTGGAATGGTGCCGCCGTCCAGAAGAGAGCAAGTAAAGCTGCAGTTATTCACTTTGTTTCTCGTGGATGACGGCACCGTTCTAGGTAGTGTACGCCAGGATGTTAGCGTGCTGGTCCGGACGAAATAAGAAGGCGAATTCGGACAGCATCGAGCATGTGCGGCGTTATCGCACAATAAAGAAAAAAAAGTGCGGCATTAGCGCAGTGGTAGCGCACAGGGCACCTTTCATCCTGGCGCGGGGGGCTGTGAGCTCGATTCCCAGCGCATCAACAGAACTTTTCCTGAGTGTTTTTCTTTATTGCTCTTACATGCTTATTTTACTGCATCATATCCGTTACGGTAGTGACGTATGGGGCCATGGTAGACCCCAGCATAAAACACTTTCGTGTTAAAAAGCTTTCACCTCCTGCTAAAGAAACTACCCTTCACTCAGACCAGTTCATGCGCCTGTCTTGCTCTTTCGCGTCTACACTGCACATTCGTGGTGGTGAGCCTAATATT
This sequence comes from Hyalomma asiaticum, assembly GCA_013339685.2. Classification (NCBI taxonomy): domain Eukaryota; kingdom Metazoa; phylum Arthropoda; class Arachnida; order Ixodida; family Ixodidae; genus Hyalomma; species Hyalomma asiaticum. The sequence continues at coordinate 77,587,856 of CM023485.1, read as the reverse complement.
AGGGCGACATAGAACTGAACGTCATTCTAGGTCACTCTATAATAATAGGCTTGTTATGCTAGGCACTGCGGAATCACTCACCACAGTGCCAGCCACGAGTATCTCCTGGCGGCATGCCGCGAAGCAAGGCGAGAAGTAGGTGACGTTGTCCACGCCACAGATAGGGCTGTACAACACATCGGAGCACCTGCACTGCGCGTTGCACGTTGCGTTCGGGGTGAAGTGGTATCCTCCGCTAAACGAAAAAGAAAGACATATGCACAGATGGCTTGCACTTGGTCTGCCGCAAGTGTGACTAAGCAAAGCCGTCGCCTCTGAGCACGTACTTCACGACGATGTGTACATGTCTTCCTGCTCCACTGTAGACGTGAATATTTTTTATATGGTGCAGCTAAATATTTTGAACGGTGGACTCACGGGGGGGTTTGCCCGTGTCAGAACCATAATGGTACTGAGGCTTTATTTTGCATTGCTCCTATTCTTTTTCTTGCTGTTGCTGTGGTTGTGTCTGCTGTCGTTTTATTCTTGTAATACAGATATACGCCCGTAAATAGATCTTTGTGCGGACTGTAGCCCTTGATATGTTACGAAGGACATTTGCTACATGCTGTAGACCGTGCTGCTGCTATATGAGGGCATTGTACATCCCTGTGCTGCATCCTCTGCGGAGGCCTGGAAGCTTTTTCTTGTTTATTCGTCCGAATAAAATAAAACCGGAAGGTAGTGACAACTGGAGGAGAACTAATCTCAGACCCTTTTGTGTTTGGGACCATAGGGATGGGGCATGGTACAGGGGCTTCACCAGTAATTGAAATTGGATGGCGCGTCTAAGTGTGAAGCCCTTACATATTTACTATTTGTTGCACTTTTTCAGAAATTCAGAGGGTGCCATTCGGATTATAAGAAAGGGTGTACCACCCCCTCTCCCCCTAGAGGATGTGTAGGGCAACCACTCCCGTGGTCATCGCTTATTCTTAGGGTTGTTGACTGCGCCATTTTGTCCTGAACGTGGCAATGACTTTAGAAAACTCCCTTTTCTTTCCCAATCATCACTTTGCTTTAACAGTATCCGTTAGACGTGCTTCTCCGTGTTGCTGTGCGCTTTAGTTCCTCTTATTCTATCTGCATAATGTAAGCCAAAGAAACCCCGTGTTTCGGCTTGAACGGACGCTTCGCTCTCACCACGAGTGGAGGCGTACTTACACAAGCTACTCACGTGAAGCTCACGCCGGCGTAGGGGGCGTTCGGGCAGTGAAACAGGACGAAGCCCATCACCATCCAGGTGAACATGCTGGCTATCACGCACATGCGGATGATGTTTGAACAGACGAGGTCCAGCTTGTCGATGAGGTAGCCACCAAGGAGGGTGCCTCCGCAAGCGCTTGGCATGGCGATTAGTCCTGCATGACCGAATAACTGCAGTGTGACCTCAGCACTACGTGGTTTCACAGCGTTGCCATAGAATGTGGAATTGAGCTAGCTCGCTATAGAGCAGTTAGAAACTGTATACGCCGGTCAGATAAAACGCGGGTCTAGAGAAAGCTGATATCAAGAGATGAAATTGGAGGCTGGCAGGTTAGGCGGGCACATAGTCGTTTGCATGATGATCGGGTGTTTATGAGTGTAATAATGTGTATGTTTTTAAAGAAGGAAAGCGCACACGAAGGCAGAAATCCCGTCGCCTGCTGACAGAGTCACACCCGCGGGACAGTGTCACGATCCTAGCGGAGCGCTGGCTGTTGCAATAAACGGAAATCTGGTAATGCTGACAAACGCCGCCATCCAGCGAGTGGTCCCGAAATACTTCATGATGAGCCAGTATGCTTAAAAGGCACACCTTTTCCCCACAGCAGTACACCTAGGCTTCTTACGCGAAAGGACAAATTAGGAAAAGTATTGACGAATGACGATCATCGCTCAAAGACAGATATAATTAAAATGGTTTGAATGTATTCCATATCAACGGGCCTGCTGGCACACATGAATTACGATTTAGTGATCCGGTGCTGCACGACTCAGTTTATGCAGACCAAAATCAAACTTTTCGGTGCTCATGCGGGCTGCACTATTCGTAATACACGATACCGCGCGGCGTTATGGTAAGATTCTGATATTTTTTCTTGCATCGCACCCTGTGCTGTCTTCACCAAGAGATTTCACCGTGTATCTGAGCATACCGCAGACGGTGTTCCTCATTAGCGGGGCTAACAGTTTACTGATTAATTGATTTGTGGGGTTTAACGTCTCAAAACCAGCTCTGATCGTGAGAGGCGCCGTAGTAGAGGTCTCCAGAAATTTCGACCACCTGGGGTTCTTTACCGTGCACTAACATCGCACAGCACACGGACCTCAACATTTCGCTTCCCTCGAAATACAGCCGCCACGGTCGGGATTCGATCCCGTGACCTTCGGATCAGCAGCCGTGTGCCATAACCACTAAACCACCGTGGCGGGGCGGCTAACAGTGCCACGTCGCATTTTGCTTATAGCACGCTGACGAGCAAATTTGTTCTCATCAAGCGAATAGACGACAAATGCTCGTAGATGACTTTGGAGACACAAAAGTGGGCAGCTTCCACCAGCGGTGCAAGTCTGGACTAAGAGTGGATCTGTCGCCAACTAGCGTCTTCAGGCTTCTACAAGCTCAAATAAGTATCCGCAGCGCCTGTGTGTCCGTGTCTCCCTTCTTGCGGTGGTCTGTTTGCGTTGGCACCTATCAGTTCGAAGAATAAACCAACTTGCCCAACAAAAACTTTTAATGAAGATCAACTAAGCTACGTGATTTCTCACGTGACTTGCTGTTCCGTGTTTCTGTCGGGAATATGTCACTTGCTGTGACTTCATGTTTCGTGACTTGGGTCACCTGTCCGGGCTCAAATTGGCTTGGCGTGCAATGCGCGGTCGTGACGTCTTACTTTTCTTCCTCACCCTCACGTCATTCCTCCTCACCCACTTTCCCACACCTTGCTATACGATACTGTACAGCCGTCACCACGGTTAACGCGAACTCTTTGTAGCATGGCCAGGACTAATTGGACTGAGGCCAGCGCCGTGTTGTGGTGGGCGTTGCTCCCGAAATATTACTTAAATATTCAATAATTATTCAAGTAAATATTATGTGGGCAGCAGCGCCCGCCGTCACGTGACTCGAGCCAACTCCAAGTGGTCCAGGCCACGCTAAAGAGCGTTCCAGTTAACCGTGCTGACGGCTGTACATGCCTACGCCATGCTTCAATCTCTCTCCTCCTCTAAACCCTCACTTCCCCGTCCCCCTTATTCATACTATACAGGGATACCCTATGATTCTACCTCTCTACTCATTTATTTTCTGCTCGCTTCCCTTTCCCACGCCCTCACTATACTTTGCAAGGCTGTGGCATGCTATGAAAGAACTTCCAGGAGAAGAAAAGTGCGTGCGCATATGCCGCGCATTTCATAGACGTGGACGCGCACTTATTTCCTGGTGACGATAGTTTTACCCGACGGAGTACGAGTTAACCGAGTTAACCGTGTTTAAAAGCCAGTGCATACGTAACGAATTATGCATACCTAGAAGTGTTGCCGACGCGGATGACGTCAAGCCGAACTGAGACTCCAGTATCTTTGTGATAAAGGCGGAGATTCCGGACGCCATCAAAGCTGAGGAAGTCAAAAAGATACAGTTGGTCAGCATGTGAATAGAATATGCGATTGGCTCTACTCACTTTCGATGGTTCCAGCAATGGTTAGGAGAACGTACGTGCGATTTGTGAGCAACAGCGTGACCATAGGAATGAATCTGCTGGGCTTTTCTAGGCGCATTTTTGTCGCTGCGAACTCGTCCATTTCCGGCTTTTTCGAGGCTCGAATTTCTCGCGAACCTGTATGAGAAGAAAAACCGAGTTATAACGAGGAAGAGGCCGGAACTTCTCGCGAATCCGGGTTATAACGCGGGGTCATAACGATACCGGGTTATAACGATGGCAAAGCCGCAAACAGTGATGCGACATAGTAAATTATATAGTACGTCAGCGTATGGCTTCCATATACGACACAACAAAATCTGCAAGCTACTGGGTGTCGTGCTGTATTCATTCAAATGCTTTGAACGATACGAGCTTTCCCTATAGAGTAAGAAAGCATTGAGAAAGTAGCAGTATAGGGCTGAGAACAGAACTCTGCAGCCACCTTATTCCAGACACAGCCAGACACAGCCTACCGACTATCCTCTTTTCTTACTGCAGAAGTTGTGCTCATATTCGGTGTGCTTATGTTTCAACGTTTTATTGCAGAACGCATAAGCGTATGCAGTGATGTACGGAGCTCAAGACAAATCATTGGAGATTACAGGTAAAAGGAAGAACTCATCGCTGCGACGACAGATTGAAAAATTGGCTAGAATGATGGAAGGGCGCGAACTAGCAGCACTCACGGAAGAACGTTCATCCCGTTCGTTTACTTGGCTATTTGACGTCGGCAGAACGTGCTGTTTCATTACACCTGGAAAATTCTTAAAAGTCATGGTTTAAATTCAGACAGTACAACAGGAACAATTACAGAAAAAAATCGATTAGATGCACCCAAAGAAAAATAATTGATTTTAGTGATCTCTCTCAGTTTGTTTCAGAGTTCACCATGTGTGCCATAGATAAAGCAATATGTAAATTTAGCCGCGCGTATCAATTCCAGTAATGCCCACGGTACGTAAAAAAGCCGTGGCTTCGTACAACATTAAAGCAATTATAAAAGCAAAAAATATCACCCACCTGCTCTAAGCAAAGAGCTGAGAAAACCATATAGATTTCTCAGAAAGAAACGATTTCCTCGAGTGAATTTTTTTTTCCTAGTGTCGGGTTAAAATCTGGAGCCGGCGTGTTTCCGCGGCGGTCTTTCGAACAATTCAACTAAGTGGGAGCCCAGAAATCCGCAGTGCGTTGACATATCAGTGGTCAAAGAGTCGACCGATAACGTGGCAAATCAATTTTATGGAAACGCTGGAAGTATAGCAAAGGTTGTGAAAAATTGCGAAATGGTTGGCTACGAGCGGAAAAATTTTCCTTAATTGGAGCTTAGCAATACGGATTCTTGAAGAGATCTTATTTGCAACAAGCCGTCCAATATTCTGAGAGTTTCGCCTTGAATTTTATTGACTTCTGGGATTTACGTCCCAAAATCACGACATGATTATGAGAGACGCCTTAGTGGAGGGCTCCAGAAATTTCTACCACCTGGGGTTCTGTAACGCGAACTGATATTGAACAGCACACGGGCCTCAGCAATACGCTCCTATCGAAATGCAGCCGCCACCGCTGGGATTCCGTCCCGCGACCCTAGGATCACCAGCTGAGTACCATATAGCCATTAAACCACCACGGCAGGGCATGTTTGCCTTGAAGCCTGGTCAGTGTCCATGCCATCCAGGGCGCCCTTATTTTGATCCCTTCCAGTGAGCGCCTCCTTTCCATCTTTTCTTCCCTTTTGATCCTCGCCAACAGAGGTGCTCTATAGCTCTTGAGGGCATTCACAGGCTATTATATTTTGCTGGATGAGTTTGGTCCTAATCATACCGAGCAGTACACCACAAACTAACCTTAACTGGTAGCCTTCACGAGTTTTGTACAGTTGTGTTATAGTGCTCAAAAGTAAGGCGGCTCTGCGGTATTGTGCACTAATGACTGAAGAAGCTTGTGAGCTTCCGTGACTTGAAAGCTCTGCGAAATCTCTGAAAACAAGTATTGCGCATGCGCTGTCGCATAGTTAGCACGTTAGCATAACCCATTTCGGTTAGAAATGCAGGGTTCATTGGTGGTAGTCGAAACCAGTGATAAAAAAATCACAGCATATTCACGGGGTGAATGATGATGAGTGGGGCGAAGCTCCGGAAGGAATCATCGGTAAACCGTGAAACTCTTCCGTGGAATTCGCCCCACAATTAAATGTGAAACACTTGAGTAAATGTCATCAAACTATTATAACATCTCGCATCTTTCATCATCAACTACAAGTACCGCCATCTAGTTTTATAACATCTCGCGCATGCTACGAATCCGCACGGTTCAACTATGCACAATGCACAAGTCAAATCTCCCACCGGCACTTCATTGCAAGTCAAGATGCAGTGCCTATATATATATATATATATATATATATGGATGGGTTGCCGGTGAACGCTTCTCCAACGCGAGCAGTCGGTATTTCTCAATCAAGAAACTCGCTAGGAGACGCTGCCTGCGCCAACGTTGTCTCTCGCCCTCGGCGCGTGCGTGCCTCCCGGCAGGCACGCGCCGGTGGCTACCTACTACTAGGGGCGCACGACCCACGTCTTAAGGAGCTTCGTCCCTAACAGAACGCGAACTTTTGAACGTGTATGCCCGCTGGAGGCGTCGTTTGCATGATCAGGTAACCAAGAACAAGCTCACGAGGCTTCACAACAGCGGACATTTTAAGATATTGTAGTTGGGTGAACGCGAACGCAAACTTTTCGAGCGTTCTTCAGTGGAAGCTAGGAAGTATTTAACGTCAGTTTCGGCGATATAAGATTGTCAAATACGCCGGAAGTTATCACTTGCGTCTTAAGGTGACATTCGATCGTTATTTCATATGACGCACGCTGTTTATTGCGGGATTTGCTTTAAGGCAATGTCAGACAGCCTGTAGGCAAACTGTCGCCTCAATAGGTCGATTTCTCCCGGTGCCAGCAGAAACGCGCTAAACGTGACTCACATAATTGGCAATGTCTTACATACTAAGCGTGCACGATGTGGTTACGCGCCGATTGATTGATTTGTGGAGTTTTACATCGCAAGACCAGATTATGATTATGAGAGACGCCGTAGTGGGGGGCTCCGGAAATTTTGACCACCTGGGGTTCTTTAACGTGCACTGACATCGCACAGTACACGGGCCTCAACATTTCGCCTCCATCGAAATGCAGCCGCCGCGGCAGGGATTCCATCTCACGACCCTCGGATCAGCAGCCGAGTACCATAGCCCGTAGACCACCGTGGCGGGGTGTGGTTACTGCGTCGAGGTGTCCGTGCCCACGCCTTCTAATTATCAGTTGAAGGAAGCTGGGAAGAAGCTTGAGGAGGCTCAAAGGCTAGTTCATCTCATTTGTATCTGGACGCTACGTTCGAATGGGTCGCTTAAAAAAAAAAAGGATCAGTAACCCATTGTAGCTGCCAGAATATTCCGGTCACTTCGCTAGATTGCGAATACGGAGTTTTCTGTTTAAGTTAGCGTTAAATGCACAACCCGCCCCATATTGTATTGATCCGATTCTACAAAAAAAGAAAAAGAAAACAAAATTCACGTATGAGAAATATGACTACATGTAGAAGGGTGGATAACCGGGCCAGTTGGTATAAATTCATGGCGATAAATGCGCAAGCGCACACTGGACGAAGCGAATAAGCACAGAACACTGCGCTCGTCTTTATTTCCTCACTTCGTCCAGTGTGTACTTGTGCATTTATCGCCATGATTACATATTCTGATATAAATGAGATGACAACATACATGTCTTCTACTATGACACGCACCATACAAATTCCAAGTGCTTCCCTCGGGGTCGTTTTACTAACTTAATTAACTTAGTGTGGCGACAATGTGAATATCAGCACATGGATGTCACGTATGAAGTGACATCAATGGAATGAGCTACAAAAGGCTCTTCCAGCTGCTGTTTTTTTTTTCATTTCAATAATCGAGTGCGCATCACATGGCATGTAGACCATGATATGTATTCCGTGACATCCATGGTATCTATCTATTCGCATAAATACAAGAGATAGCTAACGTGTAACCATCAGCTAACCTATCCCGTACTATTGGTTAATGCTTTGCACTGGCAATGTTGGCTGATGGCTTGCGTTGGACAGTTGTGTCCGACATTTAGCTGATGTTGGCTGAATGTTGGTTAGTGCTTGCTAGTGTAGATTACTGTCGGTCGTCCACTCTCATGACAGTGTCATATGTAGTACATGCACCCTACTACGTTTCCACCCAGCGTTGTCAACGAACGCAGCTTAAGAACAGGTCAGCTCGCAGGACCGTTTATCCTCCTCTTACGCGAAAATCTGCGAGTTCTCGCAAGAGCTGGCCCCACGTCAAAAGAAAAACAGGACCCTAGGCACCATGGCGTAGTTCACGTTCCCCGTGTGCTCGTGGCTCGTACAAGGCCACTCGATTTCCACAACGGCGTCAACTTATATCGTTCAGTACGGGTTACGTATTTAGCACCATGCAGAGTGATTCGTGTAGCATTCATTTTTCAGTTCGTTCGATCTGCCAGAATTCTTTCGAATAGCCTTAACTTCAGGGCACAAGGTCGGCCATCAAATAAAGTCTGCAAATAGGGATTTGATGGATAACACTTCATGGTGCTAGAAATTACCGAATAAATGTATGACTGCTTGGCACTGACTAATTTTCATAAATAGAAATAATGGCGCGTCATTTGACAAAATTACTACGGGTGGCGTGAGAACCGCGCAGGCGATTGATTGCCACAAATTTCGCAAGGAAGCGTGCGGTCTTACCCGGCAGCTCCTTGGGGAATGCGAAGATCGGTATGGCGATGAGCGCGGCCAGGCAGGCAGCGATGACGAAGCCTATCCACCAGGCGCCCACCCACACTTTGCTGAAGCGGTTGAGCCGTACCTCACTGGGCGGCTTCTGGACATCCGTGTAGAGCGAGAGAAAGTAGCCTCCCGAGATGAAACCCACGGCGGGACCGAGGATGGCCATGGCGAAGTAGATGCCCAGATAGACGGGCGACGTCTTGGTAGGCACGCTATCGTCGATGTAGGCGACGCCCAACGTGTAGAACGGCGAGGCACCGCAGCCGTGCAAGAAGTTGCCCAGCAAGAACATGTAGTGGTACCTTGCCAGGCTCTGCTCGCCGCCGCTCGGACACAGGAGGTGCGCGCCCAGCAAGTTGGGACACGTGTCTCGGACATCGACGCGCGAGTGGTAGCTGGGCGCCAGGAAGTGGGGAAGCGAGAAGAGCAGCGAGCCGCTGGCCATGACGAGTGTGCCGACGGCGATGATGCGCGGCTTGTGGCTGGAGCCGCCGAAGTACGCTACCGGCGTCGAGCAGAGGAGCGAGCCGACGTTGTACATGCTCACGATGGAACCGGCCTGTACGCTGCGCAGCTGGAACCGCTTCTCGAGCGTGGGCAGCACCACGTTCACGTAGCCGTTCACCGTCAGACCCTGAATGAACGAGGCCGAGCAGAAGGCGGCCAGAGCCAAGGGTGGTGTGCGCAGTGGTTGCAGGAAACGAGGCTGCAGGGGACCCCATCCGCATGCCTCGTCTTCCGGCGCAAATGCGGGCGCTGGTGTGGGAGCCGGTGTGAGAGCCGGTGCGGGCGCCGGTGCGGGCGCAGGCGCCGGCGCCGCTTCTGCCGCTGCCATACTGCTCCTGTTATACGAAGATCGTGGGACATTCAGCGCAACAGTGGCCCTGCCTCGGGTATGGCATAGATATAACATGGCACGAAAGGAAAGAATAACATGGGTATGGAGGACAAGATTACTGTCGTTCTTAAATGGACCCTGAAACGGTTTCGACGATTTTGTGCAAACATGGTAATCCGGTAGAGCGAGTCATTAGGATCATTAGAGGACAGATTTCAGCGCTCTGCGTAAAGTGTGTAATTTACAATAAGGTTTTGAACACGCACATCGCTAAAGGTCGCAGCGGCTCGCCAAAAGGCGCTTTCAAACGCCCCCGCCATCGAACAATGGATGGGTAGGGCGCTGATTGGCCCCTAACCAGTGACGTGCACGTAATTTTCCCAACCTAACTGCGAACAACGTGCTCCTACAACGTTTCAGCCAACGGTATCGTCGCGGCATCTGGCGGCGTACACACGATTCGTCGGCGCTCTATTACAGAGGCTAACACTGCCGAGGCCGGCGACCTCAGTAAAGATATCGGGGCGCTATGTCGCTACGGAGGGCTCGCAGAGCGGCTGGCGCGTGAGGCGCAGTCGTCGCTAGCGCGCACTCCGCAGCTGATCGAGTTGAGGAGGAACAGCAGTGGTAAGGAGGAAAGCGACAGAAATAAGTCCACAGCAGCCTTAGAGCATGATGCTTCGCTTTATTTATGGTGTGAATGATTTCATAATTGTGTTGCCTAATCAGTGACGCAATGTCAAAAAAACGTTTCAGAGACCCTTTAAGCCTGGCGTGCCATTCACTCAATTATGTACTAGTCTCCCCAGGGAATCGTTTGAGCCGTCTATTGTGGTTTGTCTTTAGGCCACCACTTCGCAGAGCTCAGGCTTTCGCACATTACACCAGAGAAGACAGCGAATGCATGCAGCTCCACCGCAACAGCGGTACGTGCTTGGCTGCCACGAGATGTTTGTCCTCTCTTTAGTTTCGTGTAGTGATGTGGTATGCCCACTGAATATTGAAGAAGGTAAGAGCTAAATCGTCCGAATCAACGTACTGAACACCCACCTTCGTGTATGTCTTCAGGCTGGCCGATCCGATGCGCGCACTAACCACACGCCCGTTGCCTTCGGCCCGCCAGAGGTCCGATCAACCAGGCGTTGTACTGCGTGACATGGTTTTCCCAGCTCCGTTCACTTTCGTGGTGAGAATATTTTCGCACGCCCTTACTACTCCATCGCCACAGACATGACAGCAAACTATGCAGCTTTTTCTTCTTCTGACTGAAAAACATGCTGCGCTTAGGTGGTGATGCTGGGACACTAAAGCATGGCACCTACCCACGACAGAGAGATACACACTACAGAAAAAAATTAGATAGGGAAGGTCTTGGTCATTTTAATAGTGTATTACAAATTAATATTCCATATTCCGTAAAAAGTTGCGAATGGGTCATTATTATTACCGCGTGTTGACTAGCCGATGCCCTGTTTTCCGAGCGTTCTACACCGAGGATCAATTTTAGTGATGTTCTGATGCGTAATATTCTTAAATCCGATACTTCATAGATTTCGAAACTCACCTCGTCTTGCCAAAAGTATCAAAAAACGAACTGCATTGAATTCATGTATATCTCGTACCTGCGTAACCAAGCCAATGTTATTATAACCACGCTTTTAGATTAAAACCGTTGATTATAGCACAGTCATACAAAACGCAATTATGAAGAAAGTAGTATCGCCTCAATTTTGTTTGTAAAGTGGGATAATGTAATGAGTGCGGTCTGCTTCTGAAAATAGCATCTTTGGTACTTTGAATTCTGCATAGGTTTAAAATATTATCTGTAATAAGCCTGCGATGATGTTAGTAGTGGCGACAATCCCGTAGGCGGTGCCTGTCCTCAAGTGTGGCGTGTAGGGGCGTAGGGCACAAGTCATATTCGCATAGACTATACTGTAACTGGCGACGCAAACATCTTAAACTGTCTTCGCCTACCATTGACACGGCACGCTCTTGTATAAATCATGAGAGACAGGTGCTGCGAGTTAGTTGTCATTCCTGTACAGAGTAATTAAAGCTCGTTTGGATCATATTCGATAATGGCTACCTACGAAGCATCCTTTAAGCTTGTTCAGCACATTCGGCAGCCTGTGCTACCTAGCCGGTATTTGTAGTACAGTTCCGTCATATTGACACGCGCAGTTGTTTTGGTTTGTTCACGGAAAGTGCCTTTATCACCTTCCTGCGACGCGCAGTGCAGGTGGTGGTGGTGAAAAATATTTTTGGGCTACTATTTACAGAGAGGTTGCATGGTAAACCAGCCCCTGGGCGAGCTTGCCTACACTACTTGGTGGAGTCCCTAGTCAGGCACCCCATTGGTCGAGGCCGCTGTCCTGACACGCTGGACCATGGCTTGTTGGGCCGGAAGGTCCAGGCAGCCGAGCCGCGACGCCTCCCAGTCCTCTCAGGTTGGGTTTAGGTGGGGGGTTATAGAAGGATTGAGTTGGCATGCCCATACTATGTGGTAGGTGTCAGCTACCTCCCCACAGTACAGGCACAGGCCAGAAAAGGAAGAGTCAAAATTTTTGAGCACTGCCGGGCACAGTAGCGTATTTGTGAACAGGCGCAGAAGAATTTTCTTGTCCGCCTTCTTCAACCATTTGCAGGGCGCAGGAAAGCGGCGGTGGGAGTCCCGATAATGGGCACTTACATCTTTTAAGGAGAGAAGAGGGGAGTTTTCGACTGGATTGGTGCTGCCATCGGTGGGTGAGGCAGTGGCCCGCGCACTCATTCTCCGGGTCACTGCTTCGGGCATGTGTCGCTGCTTCGGGCATGGTGTCGGCCCTTCTGCAAATTGTGCATGCACGACGCGCACATTCGAGTGCGTTATAAAACATCAGTGATAATACACAGAACGCATGTACTGCCAACGCCTTGAGTTCTACTGCGTCTTTCATCGTCACGGCATGACCACGTGAACTATGTAGTCAACCGCAAAAGTTTACGGACCACGCGACTGCGTGGCCAACAGCGTCTTCGCGACACTTCCGCCACGTCACTTGCGATCGGCAGCAGCGTTACGATCAAGAATCATCCCTCGTGAAATCTACGGCCTTTCCGTCTTCCAATTTTGCACAAATATTTTCCACTTTTTTTTTATAACGCTGCACGCTCTTTCGTAGCGGACGCCACGGGTTTATTATCTCGACAGCCCTTCGAGGAACGGATATGCTAATATCCCTTTATTGGCACTCCGGTTGATGCACACCGTCACGGCTGCGGTACAGCCACGTGGCCGTCGTACAGCTATCCAGGCAGCTATGTGGCGTCCTTACCGCTGATGAGCGCTATGCGCCAATCAACACACTCACAATGCCGTGCGCGGCACTAAAAAATTGACATGCTAGCGAGTTCCAAGAAGACTCGTTCCTGGCGGAGCTCTCCGGTCGCTGATGGGCGGCGAACCGCTAGGTGGCACGGATAGCCAGTCTGGCACGCGCTCGCGTGGTCCGCCAACTTTTGTGGTTGTCTGTACGTTCCTTTAGCGATCATTTTCCTATTTACTGCTCATTGCAGCGTCCTGTCAAACTGCACAAGTTACCTTATTGGAAAAGCCAGTACTTTCACGCCAAACGTTTAGGCCATTAAGAAAACGCGACACACTCCGTTAATGCGTAGCAAATTATTCATATCTACAACTTTTGGCAAGCTATGTATATCCACACAGGCTCAAGATCGCCAAGCTCCACCTCCTCTTATGTAATCTCTATTTCTCTGCACAAGACAGCAAAACGAAACGAGCGCAATCACGTGTCCCTTCGCATTGACTATCATCTTCTACTCAAATTTCAGTGTGTAAGTCTTCACGCCTTAATGAAGGCTCGAAACCGCAAGTACTAGCGCCGCCTAAGCAACGTGGGGCGGGGTACACACTACGCTTTTGCCAATCGAAGTTGGTTGTAGTGAATCGCGCATAAACTGAGCCAGGCACTCTGAAATTAACCAAAACTTAACACAAGGACGTTTAATAAACAGATGGCTTGACACAATTTTTGTGCTATCGTGGCTGCGCGCGGTGCAAGTTGGTCACCTGTGCTACTTATTGCTCGTACGCGTTGCCGTTACAGTACAATAGTGACAGTACAATTATCTTGTGTCTGCCACAGTATCATTATCTGGACAGCATCCGAAAGAAGTGACGACGCTAGGAGAAACCAGCACACCTTCCAGGGCTACGATTCGCTTGTGAACGCCCTCGGGCTTCAAGGCGTTTCCGGATTTCCCGTCAGCACTACCGCCGTCTGTTGTGATATTGTCCGCAGTGTGTTTCTCGACGTCGTCGTGTTTCACGCTCATGTCTTTGTTTCGTCGTGGGACGCTATCCCCGTGCTTGGTGGCGAACAGTCCCGAAGCCAGAAGGAAAGCGACCAGCAGGAAAGCCACGGTGACCAACAGCCGTAAACTCTGGTGGGGACGAGCGAACGCTGGTGCTTGGTGGCAACCGACACTGCCGCTGCTCTTGGCTCGAAAACACACCTGTGGTTTCGTGCGTTCGAGTCGCTGATATCCCCCGAACAGTCGCCTAAATATGCCAGCGTCTGCGATTGTGCGATTGCCGTACTGAACGGAGACAGAGTCCACCTGAAGAAGTGCGCGGGATAGCCTGCCGAGGCCTCTTTTGGAAGCGGTTTCGTGTCGTGAAGTAGGGACTTTTACAGGGCTAAACAGTTCACTTCGATGGAGGAATGAAGTGGAGGATCGTTTACCTGGCTGGGGGTAGGCTTCTTCAATATCAAACTGCCGGAGAGATGATCCTACTGGGCTGTTAAGGTAAGGATACGTTCCTGGGTGGCGTTGTCCATCAAGGAGAACGCTGGAGTGCTGCTCACCGTTGCGAACCTTGTTGCGAAGAATTTCTTTCGCAGACAGCGACGAAGGTGGGCGACTCGAAAAGATGCGACTGCCAGTTTCATCGGCGGGGTAGCCTGCTTCGAAGAGAGGCTGTCGCCTGTTCAAGCACGTCTCGACGCGCTGCATCATATCGGCCTCGTTAAAAGGGTTAGCGTCCACTGGAACATGGCCAACTAGAGGCGGCGACTTCGGCCTCCCAGATGGCATCCCTATCCACTGCAGTTCGGTGCACAGAGGCCTTCTCAGCCGTGGAGCAGTTCCGCTTCTGCGAGAAAACGGAGAACGAGTCCCTCGAACTGGAGCTCTTTGCAGGACTTGAAGCCATCGCGAAGTGAAGACGATCGTGTCCGGTTCTTTTCGAGAGGGGAGATTAATAATGGTGATGATAAGATGGACACTTCCCCTCGTGGCACGAACCCACTATTTTGGGTAAGCCATGATCAAAAAGGGTTCGAACATCGGGAACTCTTATAGATAATAATCGGTGGAGCAAATAAATTGAAACCAAAGGAATTCGCATGTATATAGCCTGCATATTTCGACGCTAATGTCTCTGAAAGGTGATTACTGATACACATACGTTATTATATGTTTTGTATGATTATGGCGACTGGAACCGTTGTTTTCTGTATTTGCCTTCAATAACAAATGCCAAACTTGTCGTTAAGCTTAACGCGTTGTCTAACACGAACAAGTGGTCCGCAAAAATACCTTCACGTATCTGACAACTACTCCTGTGAAATTTCGGACACCGCTTTACTTTATTCTGGTACATTCAGTCAGCCAAGCATTTTTCGTTTCCGCAGTATAATTGCATCGTACCAGCCAGCGGCACAATTAATTGATATTACGGAATCTACCAAGGTGAATTCGGCGTACACAGTGCAGAAACCTGGAGTATAACGCAAAAATTGGTCAGTCCCTCTGTTGTAGGAAGTGTCCTAACAGAAAAGTGAAACGTGTTTTCACTTAAGTGGTTGAGTGCTGTCAGCATAGACAGCAATAGGGAGATAGGAGGCGCTTGGCGATAGAATCGAGAGGCCGGAGGTGGATTCAGTACTCTGGGCATGTCAAGACGTTCCACGTAAACATTTCGCGCAGTACGGGGTTTTTGCAGAGGTGTGTACATGGGCGAAAGTTGTCGAACGACTCTAAACTGGTATAATTTCTCAGCAGATAACACAGCACGTGCCGGAGGCCTAAGCCTATCTGCCATAAATTACAGCGTACAAGCGAAACCGAAGGGTTGTGCGCATAGTTTCGTGGAGTTATAGTGATAGTGATGTTGCGGCTACAAGTCGTGGACTCAGGTCTCCTGCAGCGAAAGGCGTATGGCTGCTGGCCGGCGGCCGTCTTGTGGGCATGCTTGACTCTCGGAGCCCTGCTGGCCAGTCGCTTGGGCGTAGTTGCAGCCATTTTGGTCCTGTTATGAGGTTTGTATGACCGCCCGTTCGTTTAGGACGCGCTCGGCTTCAGGAACGCCTGTCATATTTAGTACCTTGTGCCGTCAACGTGAAAAAGTGTCTCGCTTCCCGCTCTTGCTGCACTAAAAAAATTAATTTTCGTGACATTCGATTGTCGAGGTCGTTGCCTTTCTGGAGCGCTTGTGAAGCTGTTTCCCCTCCCGTGACGATGGTAACCTACGCTTCGCTAAGACTATTGAAGCGCTCAGTGTTGGCGCTCTTATAAGGACATAATAGAACTATCTTCACCACTCCTAGATGTCGACACCAACCTAGCTAAAAGAGAGTGCATCGATGTCCTCCTCACCGAGATCGACGAGGAGTGCACAGTGGAAAGGATACCAGGCGTGTTAATGGCGTTTCTCATTCGTGCGTAGTCGGTAGGATGCCCTGCACCCGCCATCACCGACGGAAAGGTTTCGAGTTCGAATTCGCGTGCCGTGGCTGCACCTTCTGTGTAGGTTTTTGTTGCTCAAATGTTTGTGTGTACTTTATTTAGATATTTATATTCGTTTGGAAGTTCGTCATAGAAGCCTTGGTGGACCCAATCATTAAACACTTTCGTGTTGAACACTCGAGATGAAATTAATGAGCGCGAAGAGCGCAAATGAACAAGGATGATGGGTGTGACGTTAAGAGATAAAAAGCAAGCAGAACGTATAGGCCAACAAAAAGTAGTAGATGATATTCTATTACCGCTTAAAAGAAAAAAGTTGATCTGGGCAAGTCACGTCATGCGGAGGACAGATAACAGTAAGAACGACAAAATGGATCTTAATAGTGAGAAAACACACCAGATGAGAGCAATAAATGAGGTGGAGCGATTAAATTAGGAATTCGCAGGCATAACCAGCCACCGACTCGCTCAGTACAGGGCGAATTGCCAGTCGCTGAGAGGGTCCTTCGTCCTGCATTTGATGGTGATGATGAAGATGATGATTACGACACATTTGTCGAGTCTGTGATCTGTCTGGTCACGATTACGCTAAAGTGAGCAATTTCATAACCTTTGCCACCAGATTTTGTAGCGAAGCTCCGTCTCGAAGGTGGAGCTTTTACTCTAGATCCAGATTTGAGGCTTCATAAGTGGCATGCATCACCAATAACCTCATTTTTCCGAATCAGCAATGGCACACAGAGAAAGAGCTCATCTAGACCCTCCGTGTGTTAAGAATCAGCGATATAGCGCGCTTATATCATTCCGTAATATTCTATCAGCTTTTATCAGCTTGATGGCGTTCCCATAACACGGCATCTGCATGTTTCATTAAGCCTCTTATATTTCCGTTGTACCTCGAACCCAAGGGTGATCAAACAAAACGAATATATCCTCATCTCACAGGCAGTTACACATAAACGTGCACAAACACGGCTCCTCAAAATACAAACATAGCTGCGCTCACTTTAAACATGTTATGAAATAATGTTCTAAAACACACAAAATAGTGCACACACAAAAATACACCACACAAAGTTTCACAAGTCTGTATGACAGTCCACAGCACAGAAGTCCGCATGAGAGTCCCAACACATCAGTCCGCACATGTAGGGCTCGTTACGTCAGTTCACAGCAAATAACGGACGCAAGTAATAGAAGTAAAACTTCACAATACATCACTTAAGAGCTTCACAACACATCGCGTACAGACGCGTCACAAAATAAACGAAACACACTCATTTCGTTTCACAGAGCGCTCAACACTTGAATTTTGTCAAAGTTTACGAAATATCACGGGGTAACTTATACAACGGTACATGAAAACGTTGTTTCGCTCGACACCACCCCTTGGAATCAATCAGAGCACACGCAGTTTCACAGTGGCACCTAGTTTGAGGACCTCGGGGCTGCTTTCCGCTAACGCCCCCTGTTCCTTTTCCTCTTCTTGCCAGCCAATCTCGGTGTTAGCTGCTGAAATAAACATACCTCGTCCATAGGCTCGCAACGCTGTGCCGGCGCCGATGAGATTTGCAGTCTCTTCTCATGACCATCGATCTTTGGAGCGTCCTTCCTCAGTGTCTTGTTCCCATTCTCCAAATATTCATTAAATGTCGCTCTGTGAGACCGGCGTGACAGGACGCTCGACTGGTTTCCTTTGTAACCGAGTTTGAGCTCGAGTCAGTTTCCTTTGTAATTTGTAAGTTCGAGCTCTTGATCCCTTCCCTTTCGTTATTTCATAGATCGGGCCTCGTTGCGGCAGACTTGGTGCCTTTAGGCAGCATGCGAGGGCTTATTGGGCAGCAGCCAGCTCGCCATAAGATCACGTTCTACGTGACGCCTCTCGGCAATAAAGAGTGCCCCATACCCGCCGCTAAGGCTACCAGTGGCGCTGCCTAACACTCCAAGAATTATATGCACATAAATACCCAATAAAGTGCTCGGGGGGGGACGGCCGTCTTCATAGCTCAATGGTAGAGCATCGGACACGTTATCCGAAGGTCGTTGGTTCGGTTCCCACCGAAGGCAACTTTGTCTTTAGTCCACTTCGATTTCTTTCTACCTTATTCCACAATTACCATACCACAGTTAAGAACTTCAATAACTTCCCCTATATTTTGCTAGGCTTCATTGTTTGGCGGTCCATTACGCTGTTTCCAACAAATAAACGAGCCCTTGACCCCTTCAGAGAGGCAGAAGAGTTCAGATAGACCCAGAGAGAAAGAGAGACAGATAGACAGGGAAAGGAATTTACGCGAACGAAACAGATAACTGATTTCACCAACACCACTGTTTCTCGGGTCTTCCGGCCTTAACTCATCTGAAGACGCCCCAGATTTTTTCGATTTCGAAAGTTTGCCCTTAAGTAATAAAGGGTCAGGCGTAAGAAACAGACAGACAGATTTTATGTGTGGACGAAACCAAGGAGTGAAGGAAGAAATGGTCCATCATCCAGCGATCTAGGGCGGGTTCCTGGCCAGGCCTGAGGCCTGTTGCACAGGGGTGACGAAGGCGGCTTGAGCTAACACTAGGGCCAATTCACAAGGAGTGCCTCACAGTTCTTTTGCGTATTGTGGCGTCACAAAATGGGCATGATGCACCACTGAGGTCCGTGATATTACACTATAAAGTTACTTGTTTTAATTACTTGTCAGGTGTGGTTCTTACCACAGTTGGCTGCAAACCTTGAAACTTTTCTAATTAGGAAACATATTAGCCTCAATGTTTACAAGCAGGATGTAAGTTGTTTCTATATCTGGCTCCTTTTCTACCTATTTTAAGGTCGCAAATCTACTCTGTGCTTTTGCATACAGCACGTACTACATCCTTCTTGAGAATACGTAATTGTGTCTTCTGGGGGTACCGTCTTCTTAGCCGCTAGCACGGTCCCTCTGGAGTGCTCCTTACGCTTCAGCTTAGACACTGAGGCGGGCACTGTCCTCTCCTAGGTTGCGTGTGGGAAGTCATTAGCAGCTTGTTCGTTCCTGGGCCATTAGCTATTCATTAAAACTGGACTCGTTAGGTTCAGGTCCTCTGGGGCCTTGTATTCGAAGTGCCTTTGTTCTCGCTCTTTATCCTCACCTGTTCTGTGCTCTTTTTTTTCCTTGGTAGTGACTACAGTTCTGTTTCTGCAGTTTGATCTTGGTGGATTTCAGCATTTTCCGCTTGTTTGTGAAGCCTTGTTTTTTCACATGTTAATGAGAGTACAATTAATTTTTCACTCTTTTAGACGGCTATCCGTTATGAATCGTATTGCAGTGATTAACAGCCCGCTGCTCATCCTTCTGTACACTGCACTATCATTCCGTGCTCATCATTCTGGCGGTGCAAATCTCCTGCAGCTATGTTTCGCTGCTCTTCAGTAGGCATATTTAGTGACACAGCGCTTGTGCTTCAGCGCTCACGAAACTAGGAGAAAATTTTTAAAATGTACGTGGGCGCGGCATACTTGAAACTCTCTCAAAAGAGTTGAAAGGAAACATAATGCCTACTCACGTGATATGCGTGAGGTGGGATCGGTCGGTTTCGTTTAGTGTCGCCTGCTGTGGCCACTACGAGGCCTCAAGGCAACGCGCATTCAGCACAGCAGGCAGCGTCAGACGGGGTCGGCTTGTTGAGGCTGGCAATGTTACGTGACCCCCACCGTTGCCCCCCCCCCCCCTGTAGTAACTTTCCTGCCTCTGTGGCAGCAAATATGCGGGCCGCCCAGAGAGGCAGGCGGCCAGCCGTGCGCGGGAGGATACAGGATGCACTCCTGTGGTCCGCGGCTTCTTATACGTAATCTAGTTTTTTTTTTCGTAGGTTTTTCTTTAACCATGGTATCAGCCCGCACGTTCAGGTGTGCTACCTTTAGGCATTTTATCTCGTGCCTAAGGGGAGATCGTATGTACCGGAGGTGGAAACCTGACACCGCTATGATCTCTCTCCTGCATGAAAGTGGTTTGTCTTGTTCACAGTATCCGCCGAAAAATGCTACCTGTAAAGGGAAAACGGGAGTTGCCGTTACCTCCCTTACTGCTTTTTTTTTTTTCGGTCGTTCTCCCGTCGGCGTACATACCGTTACAAAAAATGAAGCTACATTAACATTCCAGATTATTAGCTACTTCCAACGACGGGGTAATCAGCCACCAAGCCGGCGATTTTAGAACCACAAGCACCGAGCGATGCTTTTGTTTCTTGCGCAGCGCTTCCAATTTCCTCCCGGGGTCTATTTTCACAAGTTTCAATCATTAAAGCAAGAAAAATAAGCGTGCAAAAATGAATTATTCAAGTTCTCTTTCATGAATAGATAACGCACCAGAGCATTATGGTTTTATACAAAGGAGCCATTTAACAATCAGAATAACTAATTAATACGATTTATTAGAATTACAATCAAGTGTGGTTCATACCGCGTTTTATATCCGGGTTTGAGCAACGCGTGTCGAAAAAAAGAAAGGAAACACATGTAAGCTTGTGCGGTTCTGGCTGCCTTGCCGCCCGAGATGGTGGCTGGAGCCAACGTAACTCAAGAAGAACGAACGTCTATTAAAAACAATACTGAACACCGTGAACGAACACTGAAAACTGAACAAACACTCGTAGGCATCTGCACTTTCCCTTATCCTTGACCACGCCGGGCACACGCCGCCCACCTGGTGCACACAAACCGCGCACATTGTTGGCGCCTCTCCATCGCCAACAATCCGCGCCCAACCCGCGTGCACACTTCGCGCCCATCCGCTGCCGACTGTCCTGGCCGCACTTCCGCTGCAGCAAGTGGCCCACACATATCGCCAGTGCGCATCATTTGCTGGACTGAGGGCAGCCTGGCGATGGCCATGACTCCCGCATGCTGCACTCCAAAATCTCGGCTAAGCTTTCTCTGTCTTCTTCATGTCTCTTTCTGTCTTTTTTATTTCCTTCTTTCCTTTCTCCCGCTACCGTTATCCTGCCGCGCGATTCATGACCGATCCACCCGTTGTGGATTGCGCAAGACTTCCAGGCCAACCAAAACAAACGAAAACCTCGATCGATATGTGAAGAGTGCACATAAAGCGAGAGAAAGTTCACAACACGACCCATGTTTGGGTGCCACTAACAGACACCCAAAACAATCAACACGGTCACCTACAAGCCTGGCTTGTTCTCCTTCATTGCTACATAATATTGCAACAAACCACCTCTAATGTGAGAAATTACATTATCGTTCGTCAGTAGCAATCAACCAATTGTAGATTAGTCCTTGAAGGCAGATGGGAGCTTCGGCCCTTCAGGAGATAAATAAAAGAATATATTACTATCGCGATAATGATAATCGACAAGAACAGCAGGGTCAAAGCTTACCTTGGTGTAGCCTAGGCGAAACTTTATTTTCGGACTGAATTTGACGTACTGAAATTCTCGTTCTTCTTCTGACATTGCCGCTTTCATGTTTTCTTTTCCGAATTATCACGCGTAACGTTGTACCCAAGTATCAGTTGCTCGGCACACAGTGCCTGTATTCCCCTTCGGGAAGAGCAGGATTGAAATTAACGACGACAGACAGCAAATTTGCAACGTGAAGAAAAATTTGTATAAGAAACGTTCAGTGTATCAAGTTATTCGACTTGGAAGTAACGGAAAGATTTTCTACATCTTACCCCGTCTATCATTGTTAAGAAGGAGAATTTTATTCAAACTGCAATCCCCCTGGTGGGTGATCGCCGTATGTTTTCAGGAACATCATCATCGTCTTCTTCAAACTGGACTTCAGCCACAGGGACATCTTTGATGCAGTGTACAGTTTTATGGAAACATCAAAACGGATGCGTTTATAGTTATTTGTAGTTATTTACATAGTAATATTCTTAGGTTTACGATGGTTATGTCTGAAGTAAATGAAATAGAGCACACGGAAAGGAAATGTAAGCGCTCTCTATTTTGATACTACAAATGCGCAATCAATATATGTACTGTTTTTCTGCTTTCGCTTTTTTCTTTGTCTTTTTTCTCCAATTTCGTTTTCTTTTTCCTTAATATTTTTTCTTCATAAAGTGATATACGCGAGATACAACATATAACTAAGATTATCAGGTCTCGGCCAATCCTCCGATATGGGTATGCATGCACCATTTATGTAGATGTATCATCATCATCATCATCATCATCATCATTCAAACATGACAATACAAACATGGTAACGCGCAAGAAAAGGTCCCAAAGCACTGGTCTGCAGTGCGACCTCCTGCTTGTACAAAAGAAATCAGGTCAAAGCAACTCGCCTACAAATAATATACTGTTGTTAACAATAACAAACACAAAATAAGAACTGAAACATGACGTCGAAATGTACTTTGTGTGAAAACTATAGAAACGAAGCATGCCAATAATAATACAGTAATTAAATAGTCACACTAACAAATGCATATGCATGCAATCAAATCAAACACTGCATAAACATAATGAACGATGATTAAATAAATTAAGCGTGGCATGTTAGGTGTATCGCTGAATTTCGCTAAATCTTCGTCTTCTTTAACCATCGCCGCTCGTGGGTTGGCGTCCATAACCGAGGAACGCTCGAAACGGGCAAGTCACCCACCTGGTCGGACGTCAGCCATGGCCGCCGCCGCCCCCGCCGATCAGCACGAGCAGGAAGATGAATCGGAGGAGCAAGAAGGCGCCGGGGACAAGGATCAGCAGGTTGGTTGGCTGCGGTCCTTCCTGTCGTAGCCTTTGCTTGGTTTCTTCACTTTATCCTGGCTGCCTTGTAACAGTGGTCTAGCGGCTATGGCGCGGGGCTGCTGATCCGAAGGTGGCGGGATCGTGGCCGCGGCGGCTGGATTTCCACGGAGGCGATATGTTGAGGCCCGTGTACTGTGCGATGTCGGTGCGCTTTAAGGAACCCTAAGTGGCCGAGATATCCGCAGCCCTCTACTACGACATCTCTCATAACCATATCGTGGTTTCGGGGCGTAGGAGCCCAGAAATCAATCAATCACCTTACGATGGCTCTGTCGCGCAGTGTACCTAACATTTCCGTATGAAGCAGCTATCTTGCAATAAAGTTCACGCTTGACATTATTGTTTGCTGTGCGAGTATGTACTGCAGGTCGCACCTGTGTCGCACAATTGGTGAAGGCAAATCAGTTTTACGGGATCTTTCAGAGCGGTGGGATTTTCCAGAATCCTTCCGCGGCGTTCAATCCAGGATACATTCCTCCTTGACTGAGTAGCTTTTCAACGCCAAAGTGTTTTATGCCGGGGTCCACCAACAACCCCATACGTCACTACCGTAACGGATATGATGCAGTAAAGTAAATATGTAGGAACAATAAAGAAAAACACTGAGAAAAAGCTGTTTATGCGCTGGGAATCCAACTCACAGCCCCTGCGCCACGACGAAAGGTGCCTGGTGCGCTACCACTGCGCTAACGCCGCACTTGATCGATGGTGTACGAACGCACCTTCTTGTCTCATTCGGCTCAGCACGCGCGGATCCAGGCGCACATTGCCTGGAAGAGTGCCGCCATGCGGGAGAGGCAAAGTGAATCGCTGCAGCTTTACTTCTGTCCTGGATGGCGGCACCATTCCAGGCGCGTTCCAAAGTCCGCCTCGGCGAACGCGTGCAGAGCCACGCGCATGGCCACACTCGTACAGCTTCGAGCGTACCGGAGGTAGGGCACCGGTCACGTTTATTCGTGGGTGGCATTTCCCCACCGACCGCTCTCCCAGCGTGATGGGAACAACAAAACTGCTGCGTTAGGCGCCAGAGCACTGTTGACGGGTCAGTGTGGCGCAAGTAAACATGACTGATGCCTTTGTCGCACGACATTTGCTATAGACTGTGCCCAGGTAAACTACTTCAGTTACCACAAAGGGGTGGCCCTTGATGTTGTGGAGACTATGTGTGAACTTGGGTACGGCACGTCAAACGGTGCCGTAATAGCGTAACAATGGGCAAGTTCACTTCGATACAACAATAAACATTCAGCTGCATATGCGAAGAGACGTTTTACTTTCGTGTTATACCGATTCCTTGGACAGAGGGGTCAGCCATATATTCTTTTTTCCTTTGTGGTAAATCTGCATATATTTCCTTTTTCCCTTGTCTGACAAACGCTTGGATGTCAATGTAATCTTTTTCTCTTCTCATAATCCATCTGCGCCTTGCGGAAATCATTCGGTATTGTCTGTTCACTGACCCGTCCTCGCGCTGCCTCCTGCTAAGTTCATTTGTAGGATGGCAGGCCAAAAAAGGCAGTGGTCCCAATGCCGAATCCACCGGCCAGGACTCGCTTTGCGTATGCTTTGAGAAAGACATGTTCCCTGCAGCTTCAGCCGCAATCGCAGAAATGTAATCGAGAACCGTGCCGCGTTGAACCTATTCAGAGTATACCTTTGGTTCAAATGCTGCTACATCGCTGCAGCACATTTCCAACCACATCAGGGGCTCGAAATACGAAATGTATTCGATCTTGGGCACGCACGTGCAGTGGTCCCAAATGCTTACATGAAATGCGCCGTGCTACGCTCGCAAGGATGTGAAGCTGAGCGTCTTGTTAATCCATAATTGTATAGCCATGACATACAACATTCAGAAGAAGGAGGAAGGAAGATGCGAGGACGAGCGGTAACATTCAGCAGTGTTTAGTTGGGGCTGCGCGCAAATACATGCACCCGAATAGCGAAAAAAATACAAAAAAGTAAACCATCTAAAAAGCACACAGTTGCCATGCGCGAGCTTCTGATTGTTTCAGGAATCTTATCTGCTTGGACTCTCCATAATAGCATAGCGGATGGGTGCTGCCTTGCAAAGCTCGAACCCGCGGTATTATGATGGAGGGAAATGCCATTTGGATGGGGGCGAAATGCCAAAAATACCCGTGCACCTTGATTCACGTGCACGTTAAAAAAAAACGCAGGTTGTAAAAATCCCTACAGAGCCCTCCAGTGCGGTGGTGTGCCTCATATTCATAGTGGTTTTCGCGCGCGATATCATTCAAATTAATCAAACGAAATCAATTTAATTTACCAGTATACGCATAAACGTCAAGCTATGTACGCAGCTTGATGTTACCGAATCACAAGACAAGGAAGCAGCAGTAAGCAGAATGGGAATATGTAGAGGATTTCGATCTATTTATGCATAATTTAAGTAAGATGCAAGCCCGAGAAAGCTGCGCAGGTCGTTTTGGCGCAAAGGACGGGGAAACTTGAGCACGACCGCAAGCTTCTCGGGGTCCGGCCGAATTCCGTCTTTGCTAAGTGACCAAACATTTTGATCTTCTTGCTCGCGAAGCTGCATTTCTTTGTGTTGAGCTGTAGGCCAGCCTTTGCGAGACAGACTAGGACTTCTTCGAGGCGTTCAAGGTGTGGTGAAAACGTGGTTGAAATTACGATAATGTCAGTATTAATTCATATTTAATTCCAGCTGTAGCCGGAATCGCTCACGAATGGAACAGTGCAACTAACTACTGTCAATAAAAGAACAACGCTAAGCAAGTATAAAATAAACAAAAAGATGCGATGAAAAGAACCACAGCAACCTTCCAACAAAAAAAAATCACAGCATATCCACGGAGTGAATGATGATGAGTAGGCGAAGCTCCGGATGTTCATCGTATATCGTGCCGAGTTCCGGATTAATTTAGTTAACGCGCACGCTACGAATCCCTATGGTTCAAGTACGCACAAGTGAAATCTCCCACCGGCTGTTCATTTCAAGTCAAGATGCAGTGCCTATATATATATATATATATATATATATATATATATATATATATATATATATATATATATATATATATATATATATATATTATATATATATGGGTGGCCGGTGAACGGTTCTCCAGCGCGAGCAGTCAGTATTTCTCAATCAAGAAACTCGCTATAAGACGCTGCCTGCGCCAACGTTGTCTGTCGCGGGTGAGGGCGCGTTCTCCTTCTTTGCGAGCTGGTACAGCGTTCATCGAAGAAAGAGCGTTTCCATAGTCGACGCGCTCCTTTCGCTCTCTCTCTCTCTCTCTCTCTCTCACACACAAGACAGCAGATGGAAGAGTGAGAGAGCTCGCGCGCCGAGAGGCACGCGCCGAGGGCGGGCGCGAACCTCCCGGCGTGCGAGCTCTCGAGTGCGAGCCTCCCGGCGGCGCGAGGTGGCTACCTACATACTACTACTACTACTACTACTACTACTACTACTACTACTACTACTACGACAGAGGAGGGAACGACCCACACCCTAAGGAGCTTCGCCCCTAAAAAGAAGGTTTGGCATAAAGTGTTACATATACGCGCGCATAACCTACGATAATATTACAGAAACGCTAGCTGTATAAAACAACCTAACACCAGTTATACAAGTCATTTTTATTATAACTAATTGCTGTTAGTAATGTTAAGTCCTTGTAACAAGGTGCCGAGGTATCATCGCGAGAGATCGTCGAGGCGGAGATTTGTAGATAGGGCGTCACCTCGTGAGCATTCTCTTCCTCCCTAGGATTTTGTGTGAAAGTGGTACAATTCCTGAGACTATGAAATGTGTGCTTGTGCGCTTTCTGGAGTTTTGTTGTTCTTTTTTTTCGCCATTCTGGATTATAAGTCCGTGCTCTCTCCTCAATGAACGTCGGTCAAACCTACAGCTCGCCTTTTCTTGTCCTGCACTACGCTCAGCTTGCTCGCAGCAAAAAGAGGGTCGGCGAGAAGTGAACGCGCATGCACTTTCACAAGTGGCAATTATGTCTGTTGCGCAGGCTCTTCCGCATAGACCGAGCATGACGTTCCTATTCGGCCTTGCCGTCGTCGCGATCACGTTGGCTGCCGTGATCACTTACTACGCGATCATGCCGGGCGGGGGTGACCACACGCTCCCGACAACCCTCTCGACAAACGACTCGGTGATTGAGAACCAGATCAACACAACCGCTTCCACGGTTACCGAACAAGAACTTGCCGATGAATTGATTGGCGACGTCAGCGGCGTTAACGAGGGAAGCGCCCGTGATAATGAAGAAAAAATAAATGGCTGACCACCAGCGCATATTCGGTGGGCAATCAGACATTTGAACAATTTGTATCTTTTCTTTTTTTACACTTGGCACTTTATACGACTTTTGTTTCCGACGTTAAGGTTAAGTTTACATAGAACTGTCAATGTAGCGGCGCTAACGCGCTTGTTGAGAAAGTCACACAGCCGACGTTCACGCACAAAGCACTATATGACACGCAGTAAAGTGGGATAAATGCGTCAGTTTTGCCAGGTAAGTCCGCTATCCAAAAAAAAAAAATGTTCAGTAGAGCCAAGTGTCAGAAAACTGTCTCGGTGTTGCCCAGAATTTTCGGAATGTTGCATGTGGACCACATTTATGCAGGCTTCTACGCGTACTATAGAAATTTGGCAACTTTTCATTCGACGCATTTTGACGTTAGCTCGTGCTTCGCTGCACCGATTATTTGTGTAAGCCTCCTATTCACCTCTTCTTAGCGACGTAAGGCTGAAAGCGAAGCGCAGCGCTTGCTTTTTGCGACCTTCGGAAAGCTTGAGGAAACGTTTGTCCTGTATTTCGGCAAAAAATATTCTAAAACTCGCGCTACATACAAAAATTGCCATGGAAAGACACGGAAAGTGTGCCTAAAATGACTGATAGGACTTGAGCCAACGTTTCGACAAGCGGCAACTGCTTTCTCCAGCGTTCGTTTTATGGTACGCCTTTGTAACACCCTCCCCCGTCTCATACAGAGAGGATTAGAAGAGCAGCACTTTCGGAACATTGCTACATCGCTGCAGCACATTTCCAACCACATCAGGGGCCCGAAATACGAAATGTATTCGATCTTGGGCACGCACGTGCAGTGGTCCCAAATGCTTACATGAAATGCGCCGTGCTACGCTCGCAAGGATGTGAAGCTGAGCGTCTTGTTAATGCATAATTGTATAGGCATGACATACAACATTCAGAAGAAGGAGAAAGGAAGATGCGAGGACGAGCGGTAACATTCAACAGTGTTTAGTTGGGGCTCCGCACAAATACATGCACCCGAATAGCGAAAAAAATACAAAAAAGTAAACCATCTAAAAAGCACACAGTTGCCATGCGCGAGCTTTTGATTGTTTCTGGAATCTTATCTGCTTGGACACTCCATAATAGCATAGCGGATGGGTGCTGCCTTGCAAAGCTCGAACCCGCGGTATTATGATGGAGGGAAATGCCATTTGGATGGGGGCGAAATGCCAAATATACCCGTGCACCTTGATTCACGTGCACGTTAAAAAAAAACGCAGGTTGTAAAAATCCCTACAGAGCCCTCCAGTGCGGTGGTGTGCCTCATATTCATAGTGGTTTTCGAGCGCGATATCATTAAAATAATCAAACGAAATAAATTTAATTTACCAGTATATGCATAAACGTCAAGCTATGTACGCAGCTTGATGTTACCGAATCACAAGACAAGGCAGCAGCAGTAAGCAGAATGGGAATATGTAGAGGATTTCGATCTATTTATGCATAATTTAAGTAAGATGCAAGCCCGAGAAAGCTGCGCAGGTCGTTTTGGCGCAAAGGACGGGGAAACTTGAGCACGACCGCAAGCTTCTCGGGGTCCGGCCGAATTCCGTCTTTGCTAACTAAGTGACCAAAATTTTGATCTTCTTGCTCGCGAAGCTGCATTTCTTTGTGTTGAGCTGTAGGCCAGCCTTTGCGAGACAGACTAGGACTTCTTCGAGGCGTTCAAGGTGTGGTGAAAACGTGGTTGAAATTACGATAATGTCAGTATTAATTCATATTTAATTCCAGCTGTAGCCGGAATCGCTCACGAATGGAACAGTGCAACTAACTACTGTCAATAAAAGAACAACGCTAAGCAAGTATAAAATAAACAAAAAGATGCGGTGAAAAGAACCACAGCAACCTTCCAACATAAAAAAAATCACAGCATATCCACGGAGTGAATGATGATGAGTAGGCGAAGCTCCGGATGTTCATCGTAGATCGTGCCGAGTTCCGGATTAACTTAGTTAACGCGCACGCTACGAATCCCTATGGTTCAACTACGCACAAGTGAAATCTCCCACCGGCTGTTCATTGCAAGTCAAGATGCAGTGCCTATATATATATAATATATATATATATATATATATATATATATATATATGGGTGGCCGGTGAACGGTTCTCCAGCGAGAGCAGTCAGTATTTCTCAATCAAGAAACTCGCTATAAGACGCTGCCTGCGCCAACGTTGTCTGTCGCGGGTGAGGGCGCGTTCTCCTTCTTTGCGAGCTGGTGCAGCGTTCATCGAAGAAAGAGCGTTTCCATAGTCGACGCGCTCCTTTCGCTCTCTCTCTCTCTGTCTCTCTCTCTCACACAAGACAGCAGATGGAAGAGTGAGAGAGCTAGCGCGCCGAGAGGCACACGCCGAGGGCGGGCGCGAACCTCCCGGCGCGCGAGCTCTCGAGTGCGAGCCTCCCGGCGGCGCGAGGTGGCTACCTACATACTACTACTACTACTACTACTACTATACTACTACTACTACTACTACTACTACTACTACTACTACGACAGAGGAGGGAACGACCCACACGCTAAGGAGCTTCGCCCCTAAAAAGAAGGTTTGGCATAAAGTGTTACATATACGCGCGCATAACCTACGATAATATTACAGAAACGCTAGCTGTATAAAACAACCTAACACCAGTTATACAAGTCATTTTTATTATAACTAATTGCTGTTAGTAATGTTAAGTCCTTGTAACAAGGTGCCGAGGTATCATCGCGAGAGATCGTCGAGGCGGAGATTTGTAGATTAGGGCGTCACCTCGTGAGCATTCTCTTCCTCCCTAGGATTTTGTGTGAAAGTGGTACGATTTCCTGAGACTATCAAATGTGTGCTTGTGCGCTTTCTGGAATTTTGTTGTTCTTTTTTTTCGCCATTCTGGATTATAAGTCCGTGCTCTCTCCTCAATGAACGTCGGTCAAACCTACAGCTCGCCTTTTCTTGTCCTGCACTACGCTCAGCTTGCTCGCAGCAAAAAGGGGGTCGGCGAGAAGTGAACGCGCATGCACTTTCACAAGTGGCAATTATGTCTGTTGCGCAGGCTCTTCCGCATAGACCGAGCATGACGTTCCTATTCGGCCTTGCCGTCGTCGCGATCACGTTGGCTGCCGTGATCACTTACTACGCGATCATGCCGGGCGGGGGTGACCACACGCTCCCGACAACCCTCTCGACAAACGACTCGGTGATTGAGAACCAGATCAACACAACCGCTTCCACGGTTACCGAACGGAACTTGCCGATGAATTGATTGGCGACGTCAGCGGCGTTACGAGGGAAGCGCCCTTGTAATGAAGAAAAAATAAAGACTGACCACCAGCGCATATTCGCGTGGGCAATCAGACATGTGAACAATTTGTATCTTTTCTTTTTTTACACTTGGCACTTTATATGACTTTTGTTTCCGACGTTAAGGTTAAGTTTACATAGAACGTCAATGGTAGCGGCGCTAACGCGCTTGTTGAGAAAGTCACACAGCCGACGTTCCACGCACAAAGCACATATGAGTGCAGTAAAGTGGGATAAATGCGTTCACTTTGCCAGGTAAGTCCGCTATCCAAAAAAAAAATGTTCAGTAGAGCCAAGTGTCAGAAAACTGTCTCGGTGTTGCCCCGAGAATTTTCGGAATGTTGCATGTGGACCACATTATGCAGGCTTCTACGCGTACTATAGAAATTTGGCAACTTTTCATTCGACGCATTTTGACGTTAGCTCGTTCACCTCTTCTTAGCGACGTAAGGCTGAAAGCGAAGCGCAGCGCTTGCTTTTTGCGACCTTCGGAAACTTGAGAAAACGTTGGTCCTGTATTTCGGCAAAAAATATTCTAAAACTCACGCTACATACAAAAATTGCCATGGAAAGACACGGATAGTGTGCCTAAAATAACTGATAGGACTTGAGATAACACTTGAGTAACACTTGATTAACATTTGAAATTACAATCAAACAACCACAACACTGAATGGTCCGGTAGTCAGGCTAACTGAGAGGGAATGGAAGGAAAGCAGCACTAGGGAAACGTATTGTGATCAAGACATTCAGAATCCATTTCTGCACAGGATGCATTTGGGTGGGAATAGGAAGTGTGAATATAAGTAGCAAGGCAATCTTCTTCGTTCGTTGTAACAGTCGAAGACGTACCTGCAAGGGTAACCGAGAGCAGTGGCCCCAAATGATAAAATTACTGGAAGTTTTATTTCTCTTCCCATGTTCTGAAGTGGGGATTTTCGGTAAAGCTTTTTCTCTTATGTGAGTACGTGCGACAAGCTAAATATAGAGGGTCTATGGTTTCGATTTCCCGTCGAAGTAGACATAGTGGGGACTGTACACCGGCTCTCTTCAGGTAAAAAAAGTCATTGTAATATCATGAAGGCAAGTTCTATTTGCCTACATGTGCATCACTATTCATTCCAGCGAATGAATGTGATGCACATCTAGGCGTCAATGTCCTAGTCGGTTAATTTATCTAGAGAGAAAAGTAAACCACGGTGCGCGAACTGTCCAAACTCGATCGACCTTGCTCTCTTCTTCGAAACACGGCCGCAACATCATGGGCTGTCCTTCTCAGAGAGGGCGCTAGCGGTGTGCCAACACAGCTACTTGGTTGTGTTCAAGAAGAAATAAAAGACGACGGGCTGTGTGAGCCACGGGTCGACCAGGCGAATGGCAACATCTTCAAAAACCGCTCAAGACGGGAAGCAGGGCAAGCCAGCTGGTCACTCGTCATCCGCGGGCAGCAGCAGCCCAGAAGATAAGGCAGCCGAAGTATCGCCTCCCAAGGTCCTCCCGGTGCCCGGTGCCCTGGTCCCCGTTGGCGCCGCCCCCGTAGTGCCCGCCCGCGTTCTCCCAGCCCGCGACTACGAGGATGAACAGGAGTTTGTCGGAGACATTTTCGCGAAGCGGCGCAAGGATGCCATACAGGTTAGGCATCCTCGACTCTTCATCGTTATGGGTTCTTGCGATGGTTGAAACTTGACGCTGGTTTGCATAGCGCGTTGGCTGGAGCACGGCTTAGCACAACCTCATTTCTTCCCATTTTAACGCTCGATATGAAATCAGGTTATGGAGATTGTAGGCTTAGACGAAGACTGAGGGGGCGCTAAGTTATGAAGTTAATCTCGTTCAGCTGCTTTGCGTTTGGGGGATGCTGCTAGCTATTGCGTTCATAATGAAGGAAGTTGGATTGGACGTTATTAAAATAAAATACTTATTCTAAAATTTATCATACCGTGGCCTCCGGATGATTTTCGCACGGTACATAATCCAACCCTAACTCTATGATGCCGGGAAAAAATGAATTGCAGTGAGGGCCGTACATTGATGTGTCCCGTGCCACACTTTGGCGGCTCGAGCTAATCATCACGTGCTTTATAAGAGAGCAGTGCTTAAAGACAAGAGACCAGCAAGGGTAGACACATGCGCGCAGATGTGTGTCCCTTTCTCGCCTGTTGTCACAGCGCGCTCTTCCCCTCTAAATTTATGTCCGGTGGCCGTCGGTACCAGCCCAGGCGAGATGTCGGCTTCTTAAGCATCTCGATAGATGAGTAGGGACATATAGATGTCCTTACAGCGCTTTGACACTTTGGGAAGGCGAGCCTTTCGGTCAACATGTCAGCGTCGCGCTCATGAATGAACGTCGTTGCCTAGAGCGGGCTGGCCCTGATTATTTGGTTTCAGCGAAGTTTCTAACGGAATCAGCCCGCGAAGAAAGGCTTTGATCAGTTGGTTTAGGAAATCTGTCTGGCGTCATACAGAGGGCATGAAATATCGTGCCACTTATAACCATGTGGGACCTTCTACATTAGTATTCACCATGTCTTCCTGAAAGGCAATTAAGGTCTCCCCCACAACATTGCGGCTTGAACCGTTAAACGGGAAAGTTTGAAATACTTGCGAGGTTAACCTGGGAACAAGGTGAACTTCAACTGCTGACGCGCAAACTGCTCACGCAAGAATTGTGCACCGACTCCAAACAAACACATTGCCACATGCAGCCCTGTTGCAATACTTTCACCCCGTGGTCACTTGGCATGTGCAAGCACTGGAGCGGATACAGCAGGTCTACCACGTGGCGTGTGTCTTCAAGATTATCACAGCCATTACCCCACTCTCAAACCCTACCCGAGAACACCGAAAGGCGACCTCGCTTGTCCAAGCCTAAAGTGCCCTCATTGCGCTCGCCAGAACACTGGTATCGTCCTATGACATCCCGGTCTAGAAATGTCATCCAGTCTATTGACCCCCCATGGGGAAATCGTACGCTGTCCTTTCTGTGATAAAGTATTTCCCCGCCAATCTCCGCTTTGCGAAATGACGGTATATCCTTCGTGCCGGTGCCGCAGGCTGCGGAGCGGAGACCAAGCCTGACGTTCATATTCGGCCTGGCAGTCGTCGTCATCACCTTGGCTGCGGTAGTCACCTTCTACGCCATCCAGCCAGGTGGTCCGCATGACGAGAAGCCATTCCCGTCAACAACTACAACGAACGCATCGCTGATTGTTGTGGAGCACTTAAACGCCACCGGCACCAACATTACAGCGGCAGAGCTTGTTGACGCTTGAAAATAACGGCGTCGGCCGCGGTAACAACGAAGACGTTTTAATTTCGAAACAAAAAGAAAGCTCAGAATACTACCAGCCCGTTTCCGGCGAACAACATGAAGATTACACCATCCGTGTACCTTCTATTTAACGTTTTATAACACTTGTGTTTAGATCGTAGACCTTTGCACACTGTAGGTCGCGCTCTTATTATTTTGATAGGAGATTGTACGTCTTAACCACGGAGAGTGAAAAATGTGTCTTTCGCTGAACTCTGCCGTTATAACGGGATGTTTACTTGTAATACCCAATCTGCAGGTAATAGTATAACAGGGGTAATAGGCGTCTACTTGAGCAAAGTTCCTTAGTTCGCGCACATAAATTATCGCTCGCACTGAAATGGGATGAATTCGTGGCAGTTATTTTAGTTAAGTTCCTCAATATAAAAAAAAAGTGTCTCGCCGATTGTCGTGAAGATAAAAATTCCAAGGAAGCGCCGCTTCAAAACGAAGTTCACGCCGGGACTCCGGGGGCCACGCAGAACATTTACAGCTGCTACGTAGACATCTTTTCATTTTAACTCAAGTTTCAGTGTACTGTTTCTTCTTTAACGCTTTGGAACGGCCTCTCGGAAACTTAGCTGTATAAAGAACTTTCTAATGGCATTCGACTGTTGAAAAAATGCGAGAGCCGAATACGTATGATTTCTTGGATCAGAACACTTGTTTGGGCTAGTTGGTAACCATTCATAATGTCTTCAAGACGCCTTGTATTTTGTGTTTCGTCTGTGTACATTTTTCGCGTCTTGCAGCCATTATGTATCATTTCTTGCGTCTATATAAACAATCAGAAAACCTGCATGTTATATACATGCCCATGAAAAGTTTTATACAAGCTCATTTTCCTCACTGATAATACCACTATGGGCAAATTTTTTTTGTTGTTGTGCAATTTATGACGCATACACCCTACATATCGCCCATGTCTCACCAACAACCAGCTCCTGGAACCCTTGGGAACATCTATATTTATTACTACAATGCTTAATAAAAAGCACCAAAGTTAGGCATTGCACGTCCCAAACCATACCCAATTACGTAACATTCACGCGATACCCCCACCACTCCGCGACGCATTTACTCGAGTTCCCCCCGTTGGAAGATGCGGGCGGCATTTTTTTCTTCACTTGAACCCACGATGTACACGGGTAAGGAACAAGTGTTTAGAAAAATACACCTCGAAATCAGTCTTCACCCGAACGTCACTGCGCACAGCTAAGAACAAACGTTTAAGCAAGCAACGCTCCAAATTGGTCTTCGTCTAAACATCGCTCTGCGCAGTTAAAGGAAAGTACAACTGTGGCCTAGTGCTGAATGGTCTATACGTCGGCGCCCTGGTGCTCGGCGGAGCAACCTTTTATACTCCCCCTCAGTAAAGGCATCGAAACTCCCCTAGAGCGCAATATGCGGAACTTCATGGTGAAAATTTTTAGTTTTTTTGTAGCTGCACTCTTGGGTGCTGTTGGGCAGGTCTCGCTCTGTCCTACTCACTTTAGCGATGTATGAGGAAACAAGGATATTAAACAAAATAGTGATGCAAATGAAACTTCACGGCATTAAGGCGTTTTTCTCGGCATGCTCACATTATGTATTGCTATAAACTCAGTCATTCGTATCTCCTGCTTCTGCCTTTCAGCGCCTGTAGCATGAGGCTCTGCACGGGGCTTCTGGTTTCTTTCTTCTGTAGTTCCTGAAACTTGTGTAATACGTGATACCGAAGCGGTTTCTTGAATATTTCTTTGCGAATGTCTAGCGGAATAATTATTCTAGTTATCTCGCTAATCCTGTTTACCGATTTGAAAACTCTCCTTGCGTTATAAAACTTATTAATCAGAAAAATGAGACCGTTCATAACTCTAGGGTCTGATGAGATCCCACCAGGTTCCAGATTTGCACAGCGCTGACGTCGCTCATTTTGGCCGAGTAATAAATTCTGACTAAATACGGCTTTAGCCCTTCCGTTTCGCTTTCGTGTGCGAAATTGGGCGGAATTCATTACTCCGTCGAAATCATGGCACCGTCAGCGTTTTGTAAATCTCTAAGCGGTTATGTAAATGAGGGAGCGGGGAAGCCTCCGAGCTGAGGCTCTTCCTTTCCTCTTCGCGTTCACTGCGTAACGTGCATTTCAGTTACGGCAGCTTTGAGAACTTCCGCATAGCGTGCCGGAGTTTTTTAGTAAATTTACCTATATGGCTTGCCGAGCCTTGCGCTGAAGTACTGTGTGATGCTGGCCATAAAAGAAAAAAAAGAAATGGAATGGGGGCATTCTGCGTCCGTCGTCATGACGACAGTTATGACGACGGCATAACCGCAGTGCGCCTGGCTGACACTCCCGGGGCCAAATAGTTCGTGCTTGAGTTCCCAAGGAAGTGCATTGGAGACCTTCCAACTTTGTGTGTGCGTTCCCATTTCTACTATTCAGTGCCTGTTTCCAAAGAAGTTTTCCTGCGGAATACCAACTCTAATAATGCAGTAGGTTAAGGCGCATGAACAGGGACACAACAGAAGTACAGAACCCCAAAACAAATGCCAACCCGTCTGCTGTTTCGCACATTATTCAGCAATCTCGTTTCTGTCCTTGTGTTTATTTCATGTCTTCTTCGCCCGGTTATGAGATGCGTTGGGAACAATCTGGGCGAAGTGTTTGAAATTATCAAATTAAGAAACTAGTTTCGTGATTCTTGTTGCACTTGTAGGATGATTAAGGTCGCGAGACAAAAACTGCAGCCTCTGTAACATTAACTGTTCGACGAGGACAACTCTTAATTACCTGACCTTCTCCAGTTATAATAACTCTTGAAAGTGTTTTGCGAAGCAGCTTCTATTCTTATCGTGGTAGTGCAATAACATTGAACAGTTGTTTGCGTTCGCGAGAAAATTAAATCCACAACTCATCTTCATTGGTCCCCTCTCGCCCCCCTCCCCCGCCCATCTTTTTTTCTTCAGCGTGTCGACTTCGGACGTGCGGCTCTGTAATTGAGATGTTGCGTTAGCTTTAGTTTTCCAAATCCATACCAAGGTTTACTTCTCACCGCCAGGATTAGCAAACGGCCGAGGATAGCTCACCGCTGCACCTACCAACCACTTTCGGGATGAGAGTTCGGCTCGGCCCTTTCATCTTACGCCGAGGAAACGTGAGCGGGAATCGAAATTGGTTAGATAATGCTTGTTTTCCTGCGCGCGAGGGCCCGAAATTCTGGTCTTTCCATTCAAAGCACGTGCAGAAGGGCGCCTTTCTTTACTTTTTCTTCTTACGTTTGGTGCAACGAGCAAATGTAAGGTGCGGAACTTTGGCACAGGGATGATCAGACGAGCTGGAATGCAGGAGCTAGAGCAAACAGGGTCGCTTGATAAATTCCATTTCTACCCTTGAAGGATGTTCCCCGGTCTTCACCGCTTCCGATGTGTTTACACTAGCTAAAGTAAATATTTACCGTAAGCGAATGGCGACGAAATAGGATTTCCCCCCTTTCGGCTCTACGGACGCCTCCTTCCGTACGGCTCTACATGGTCAACCATAAGTGCAGGAGGAAACGGAGGAAGTGCGTCGTCGTCATTACAACC
This sequence comes from Hyalomma asiaticum, assembly GCA_013339685.2. Lineage (NCBI taxonomy): Eukaryota > Metazoa > Arthropoda > Arachnida > Ixodida > Ixodidae > Hyalomma > Hyalomma asiaticum. The sequence goes on along the minus strand of CM023485.1, from coordinate 77,550,489 downwards.
ATAAAGCGCAAAGCATGTATCCCAGTAGCTGACGTACGCAAGCTTCACTGTACATCTCACAAGCAACACCTGGATTGGAAAGTTTTTAATATATGTGATAGAATGCGATGGACATGGGTGCAAATACGAGCCGCTGCGTTTCGGCAGTACCGACTGCTGCAAACCTACCTCCCTGAATGCGTTCCCAAAGCATCGCCTCGGCTACATGGCCGGCTATACTGCTACTTCCCCTCGACACGACCAGGTCAAGATACGTCAGTCATTTCCTACGTAAATCCACGCTTCATATGGCCGCTCAGAGTCAGGTTGCGAAGGAGATACTTCCTCTTTTGTGAAGCACGTCTCTTTGTCAGCCTGATAAGCAAGTAGCTTACCAACTTTTCCGCTTACTACATAGTTGTACGAATCTAGGCTCTTGATGGCTGGGACGTCTTGCAGGTTATGTGGTTTTCCAGCAGGGAAGGGCAAGAGCTTCATATCGTCCTTCCATTCAGTAGTCGCGATAGAAAGAATATATGGCAGTACACGATCGGGTCTGCGGTGTGGAGAACAAAAAAGTGCGAATTGCAAATCTGTCCTACATGAAAACACGGAGAACAAAGCTCTGGCGGAGAACTGTTTTGGTGAGCGTGTGCTTCGAGTGACTATTGGTTTCACCGCATGTTTCACCGCATCGTTCATTAACTACCATTTCACAAGAAGTGAAATGTATTTCGAAAACCGCTACCCCTTTCGAATAACTCTGTCGAGGTACGATTGAAAACTAGTGTTGTGCCTTGTAAGTTTTGCTAAAACGGCCCATCAACACAGTTTCATGTCGCTGCAACGGGTCTGCGACAGTACACTGCGACTTCGCAAATTGTTGTAGCATGCTTATTCAAGCCGATTATACAGGGTGTTTTTTTTAGTTGCAACACATCTTTAAAATTAGAAAAACATAAATCGCGGGAATGTCTTGTGTACCATTCGAGTATACGGATTGGCGGCCTCTAGATACAGAACAATTTCCGCACACTATGCATAATTAGCGAAATTACTCTAATTAACTTTTTCATTATCAGTAATTGGTTGCTACACTAAATGAGTACTTTGGAGCCCGTCCTCTACACTACCTATCCCAACGATCAAATTCTGAATAGCGGAGTGCATATCGGAGCTACGCGAACAATTAGTTCCCCGTGGCAGGCTCCTCGAAAGCGAAACTGGAGGGGAAAAGAGCGTCTGTGACGTCGATGTCGCCGCCCCCACGGCTTTCGTCACTCGCCACTCGCCCGCGGTCACCGCCGCTCCGGCCGCTCCGGCCGTGCAAGCAGCTTGCGTTATCTTCTCGTTATCTGCGGCGTTGGTCGCCCCGAGCGAGTGACGAAAGCCGTGGGGCGGTGACTCGACGTCACAGACGCACTTTTCCCGTCCAGTTTCTCTTTCAAGGAGCCTGCCACGGGGAACTAATTGTTCGCTAGCTCCGATATGCACTCCGCTATTCAAAATTTAATCGTTGGGATAGGTAGTGTTGAGGACTGGCTCCAAAGTACTCATTTGCTGTAGCCACCAATTACTGATAATTAAAACGTTAATTATCGTAATTTCGCTAATTATGCATACAAGTGCGTAAATTGTTCTGTATCTAGAGGCCGCCAATCCGTATACTCGAATGGTACACAAGACATTCCCGCGATTTATGTTTTTCTAAATTTAAAAATGTCTTGCAACTAAAAAAAAACACCCTGTATTGCGCCGTGGCTGGTACTTGCTAGAACGCGTAATCTAATAAAATATTTCGATTTAGGAAGCGTGGAAATCAACGTAAAGCGTATGCTGCAACTGAAAATGTTTCGACCGCGTTACGCCAATGATACCGCGAAGCCTTAGAAAATTCAAGCCTGCCGTTGATACGACGCGTATTTTAGTGCATTCATCCTTCTACATAATGTAGAAGCGAAATCAACTTGCACTTATCAACTTTAAGCGTCAACGGCCCGCTTGAAGAGCAATTCATCGCCGCCGCTCCTGCTTCCGCTAGTGCAACGATTCGCAGTGCCCGCAGTGCTCAGCAGCTAATGCTCGTGCCGCGGCGTCACCGTCGCAGAAAATTGACAGCGTTCGAGAATGGCTCCACATTCTGGTCAATATACACAGAAGAAGAATCTAGGTATCCCTGGGTACGTTTGTGTAATTTAAAACAAGGAGCTGGAAGAATCTTCGAAAAACTCCTCGACATAGAAAAAGAGTGTGTACGATTTAGGGCAACGGAACACTGCTACGCGAGAACTATTTCAGCTGTCCTGTGGCTCATGACCACAGAAGGCAGGCAGGAGAATTCATAGATTTATTGCAACGAACGTACACCCAATCACCTCTTCCGCACTTGATTCTATGCACCCATAGGAAACACGATAGCCTTGCTTGCCGGTATCGTCACGATTTTCCGCTGAATCATTCAACGGTATAATTTTTATCAGTGCATTTATGTTACGCTTTGCCCGCTGCATATGCCTTTTGTCTCATACTCCATAATACAACAGTCGGAAAGAAAATAAGCTATCATCCGCTTATAAATTTCGGCAAACTCCGCCGTTAGAATGGATCAATAGACGAGGAATACGCGAGGCATATTTACGAAGTGAGTCTAGCGCAAGGAGGATCGGTATAACGATTCGGAGACGCCTTATAAACGAATACTATGTAGTTTCCATATGAAGTTGTTGCAACAAAGCTGCAACAACTTGTATGAATACAAGCTTGCTTTTTTTTTATTGCGATAGCAATTATATGGACAGTCTCGGCTGGTTTTTGCCGTTCCCGTCGCCGCCGTCATGAACCGCATATATATATATATATATATATATATATATCCCAAAGAAAAATAATTCAGATAAATGCTTCCGAAGCACGGAATCGAACCAGGAACCCCTCGCTCCGCAGCGCGTGGCGCTAACCACTACGCCACAAAGAGCAGATCCTTCACGGTGCTAACGGCGAGCCTTATACACACACGCTTTACCGCTGGCAAGACTCAGATACGCCAGGCGCTTACAAGCGTTTCTTCATTACCAGCGAGATGGCGCGAGGAGCGCAACGGCCGCATTTAAAAGTCGTCGGCCAGCTTTCACGAGGTTCTTATGTCAGTTTGGCAGGGAACGCGTCGCCGCCGACGGGTAGCTGGGTATGTTTTTAGGGGCGAAGCTCCTTATGGCGTGGGTCGTTCGTCCCTTGTAGTCGTAACCACCTCGTTCTAGGATTGCGCTCGATAGCTCGCGCGCCGGGAGGCTCGCGCTCGCCCTCGGCGCGTTCCTCCCGGCGCGCGAGCTCTCTCACTCTTCCATCTGCTGTCTTGTGTGAGAGAGACAGAAAGAGAGAGAGAGAGAGCGAAAGACTGTCCGTTTCTAACGATGATGATGGGTTTGTGCTAGCGCGTTACGGCGCGTGTAAGAAGCTGGTGTAAGACGCTGTGGCCTCTCCGCCTTATACTCTTTCAGCAGTCATGTGATGGCGTCGGCAAACGCGGTGCGCGTTCCGGCCTGTGTAAGGGGCTGCGTAAGACGCTGTGGCCTCTCCCCCCTTACTAGAGTGTACTGCATGTTTCTAACGCGTTTGTGCTAGCGTCCCCTTAAACGCGAGATCCCAGCGTTCGAATAGAGTGTTTCTCACGTCTTTACATGATGATCGACTGGGCGAATTACACGGAAGATTAACGGTTTACCGGTGATTCACTCCGGAGCTTCGCCCACTCATCATCATTCACCCCGTGGATATGCTGTGAATTTTTTTTTTTTCACCGTCCCACAGATGTGCGCATTTCGAGTTTGCAAGTCCAAGCGAGACAGACGCTCCCCTCGACTGGCCATTGCCAATAACGCAGTTTTTGAGCGAAGTCGAACGCTTTCATTGTAAAGCGCCAAAAACACTTCCAACTGCAGACACGGACGCGTACACTGTCGCACGCAATGCGCGGCGTTCATTTTCACAAGATGCACATTCGGAATGATCGTATCAGCGGCAATAAACTACCGAAAATACCAACCATGTATATCCAATCAAGCAAATGAAATGAGCCATTTATTTTACGTACTGTTCCTAATAGGAGCATTGCTTTCAAATTCGTAGACTCGCTGAAGACGGGCGGGTCACTGCGGCGTCGAAGTGGTTATCGTTGTGTGGGACCAACTCGCGCTGGTGGCATCGCTTGCACGCCGCACAACTCCTTTCCTCGAGATTGTAACCATACCGCATAATATTTTGCAACTCACCACTGTTTTCGCTTCACTTTCTACGATGAATACACACCAGCCGACGAACACTCGCTCATGCTCGCTTACGCGCTGCGACGCGAACCTGCTTTGAACCCAGAGTTCTTCAATCATACCAGTTACCAAACTTCCCATAGGCCTTGTGTATCACAATCCGCACACGCCAAGTGCCAAAGCTGCGGTGGTTAGCAGATTGTCGCGCCATCTGTTTTAAATCAATTATATAAAGAAAATGGTCTCAGTGTATCAACTCTGTCGCTAAAAAGCCTACGCGACGTATTTATATGATTGCTTGTGCTACCATGGTTTCGGTTGTTTGTCTTTTTTTTTCTTTAACACTTCGCCAATTTTCTTCCCTTGTTTCAAATGCTTCTACAATAACCTTGTTTATTTATGCCAACCGTGGATGTTTACTGTTTTTCTGTTATAGTTATGTATACCGTGTTTATTTGTATACCGTGTTTATTTGTATACCGTGTTATTATGTATACCGTGTGTTTATTTGACCGCTGTGAAGCTGCCCAGTGTATGAGCTGGCCAGGTTCCCCTCAAGCTGCTCAATGCAGCTTTCTTGCCTGGTCATCCTCGCAACCTTGTTGTTGTAAATAAACAATTCAATTCAATTCAATTCAATCTGTCGACACAGAAACCAACAAATAAATGGCAGGTTGGTATGTTTTGTGTTACGGAGCACAGAAAGCTCCCCCGCGTCAATGAAGCGACCCTTATGAAAACGATGTTGCGCACACAGAACATCCGTCAATTTCACCGTGGTTCTGGCGGCACTGGGGTCTTCTGCAGAGCAAGGAAATTCACTGACCTTGTGCCGTCGCTTCTGCACGAACACTGAGGGTTCACGAAGCGTTTTGTCCGTGCTAACTGCTCTCACGAAAGAAGCAGGGAATCGTCTGTTCGGCTGCCCAGGCCGCTGGTGAAAAAACAAGAAACCTATTCGTACAGCGGATGATTTTCGGTGAATAATTATTCATTTTCTTTTCGTCTTTGATGTGTCATTGGGAATCTTCGATGTGTCATTGGGAATCCAGCACAAAGCGCGCACCAGTGGAATTCAGTTCACATGACTACAGCATCGATGTGTCAACACAGCAGCATAAGGCCTTTATTGCAGAGCGTGTCGTCTGCAAGCGAAAAAGCGTATGGTGCAAGTCGACGATCCAAGTGCAGGCGAATTGCAACGTAAGGCGTCTCTATCTCTCGCTCCTTTCTTTTGCCCGTCTTTAGTCGCGTGATAAGAGAGCCATTAGCAACTAACTGTTACGGTGCTCCAACGTTTGTGGCCGCCACTTTCGTGCAATAAACATCGCCTCCGATATCCGGTGAGTATAGCGTTTCCAGTTACGGCTCCCAGATGGGGCGACAGTCTGCTAACCCCCGCCAATTTGGCCGTCGGCTTGTCCAGATTTCGGAACGCAGTTTGGAAACTGATATGATTGAAGAACTCTGGCTTGAACTGAGCGACGCCATCGTTGCTTTGATGGGGAGGAAGACGTGGAACTGACAGCAGAAACCAGAAAACCAGAAACAGCAAAAAACGAAATTAGATTACGAGGCAACCTTTCTAAATTAGAATGAAATAATCTTGAACGCAAAAAGAAAAAAAATTAGGTGACATGTCGTATGTTGCGCTATGTATTGTGCAAAAGTTTGTTGTTGTTGTTTTGTGGGGCTTAACGTCCCAAAACCAGCTCTGATTATGAGAGACGCCGTAGTGGAGGTCTCCGGAAATTTCGACCACCTGGGGTTCTTTAACGTGCACTGACATCGCACAGCACACGGGCCTCAACATTTCGCCTACAACATTTCGCATACAATCGATGAACAAATCGCAAAGTATGATTTAGAACAGGGAATGTCGCGGGCTCCCGCGACATTCGCGTACTTCGCGATTTGTTCATCGATTCAAGCATCCGTCTTCCCCTGAGCTTCTCTCCTAGCGTGCATACAATGTAACATGAATCTAGTGCATATCATATACGAACGAATACTTTGCTCAGAGTAACTATCGCAGCCACCTGTGACATGCTCGGAGTAATATTGGTATCGCTGATAAGCTATGGAAGCCCTGACATTGCGTCGCAAATGATTTATGCTGTCCTGACCTGCATATACGTGTGTGCCATCCTGAATCACACAAGAGTAACTACGCCACATTACGACAATGTGACCGAACATGCCAGCTCCTGCGATCGTCCATGAATAGGAACATACGAGCTGAGCCCTGGAAACTCTGTTTACTTATGTCCACAATAATTAACATTTGCCTTCGTATCCGTATGACTATTCTTATCGGCACAAAACCAACACGCCCTTGTTCTTGATTTCCAAGGCAACACGGACTCGAACAAATAAACCAAAACCGCGAGAAATCCAGAGTCGTGCGATTCCCAGTGGGAAATCAGAGAGAATGCCGCAGACGTCTTGCACCGCAAAGGTATTAATTATCCCTGGGTATACATCCCGACAGTCCGGGATTTACGGTGGCTGCGACGACTCGCCGTGACAAAGGACGCAGCGGTGGCCACAGACAAAGCCGTTCTGTCGCGCAGCGAGACGTGAGACAGATAACAAAAGACATCGCTCGCTGTGTTCGCTGATGAAGGCAGAAATGAATCACACATACATAAGTAATCACGTATCTCTATTCCACACCCTTTTCGTGTTTTGTTTTATCTGTTCAAAGCACGGTCTACACGCTGTTGTCGAGCATACATCGTTGACCGCGGCAGTAATATTTCTTCGACCACCGCGGTCATTCGTTTTCCCCGGCCACGCACAGGACTTTATCGGTGCCTTTGCTTCTTCGTGGGTCGTACTTTATTCGTCGCGTTTGGCGGTTGTTCGAATCGACCCGTCAGCATTATACATCACTGGCGACAAATGCGGCGTGCGGTGAACCGCAGAGAACGAGAGAGAGCTTTACGCGGAGGTCAGACGTAAACTTTTCCGGACTGTCACATCAATCTTGTAAATGCGCCGGCTTACCATAGGCAGTCATAAATATCCTTAGACCCCGCCGCTTTTCTCAACCCCGTACCGGGCAGTTCTTTGGCTTCGCTAAAGAAAGTATAATAAACTTTCTCTTGATAAACGAGTTCAGCTAAACTCGAAGAGAGAGCTTACTTGATTCTAGCGTACTTACTCAGCAGGTGAGGCGAACAAGTTGCTGAAGATAGTGCTTTATATGCAGATTGAAGGTGGAAAACTAAATCTGCAGTAACCAGGGCTCTGAGGGAAGGTTCTTGAAAGGAAGAAGAAACGCCCACGAGACAGGAGGACGAAGGTGCAAAGAACAGCCCTATACCATGCCTGCTTTTCGGAGACATTCGCTGCTGAGCGATTTCGTCGTAGCCCGAAGATCAAATTCGGAACCACTCTAGAGAATTTCGCTAGTTCGTACAGAGCTCTGCAGGGTTTTCTAGCGCTTGACTCCCAGTACGATGATACGGCAAGAAATAGAAAGGGGAGTCAGCACTTCGCGTATTTTTTCTTATGCGTCCTGGCACTTGTTTTGCAACTGAAGCTTAGCTGTCGAGAATCTCCTGAACTGTAAGGTTTCGTCCACGCTTCGTTTGGAAAGAAACCTGTATAAACTCATGGAGCATGTGGCTCTGGGAAATACTCTTCGATGGATTCCAGTGGGCGACGTCCAAATGGAAGCCTCCATGACGGCTCCTTCAAGGCAACAGTAAGAGATCTCCAACGTCTCACCTTTAGTGGTTGCATGCATTGAAACATACTCTGTAATATCAGATTTCAACCTGGGTTTTCTTTTTTTTTATTATAAGATATTGCGTACCAAGTAGACTTCATAAGTGAAGTGTTTTTCGATGTCCGCACTCCTAGTTATAGATTAAGTCGCCCTGTCTTCAAGGTATCGTGGTTGATTAGCCGCCTAGTTAGCCCAACCTTCCCGTAGCGATGAGCCGGATATAGCAGGTTGATTTTAAGGCCATTTCTAATGTCTGCCTAATTATGAATTATTTAAAAACAGATCTTTGTAGCTTTACTAGGCTCTTCACATATCTTAAAGAACTGGCGAAGCGCTTATGATGCAGTTGTAGCCAAAAACTCCAAAATATGTGCCGTCAGACGTCATTGCCTCTTGGTCGAAAGTGGTGGTGCTAAGAAAGAAAAAATAGCAGTGCAGGAGTAGACGAAATCGTCGAAGACACAAAAAGGGGTATCGCCTAGCAGATAAAAACACCCGTTTCTCTTGCAGCGCTCTAACGACCATCGTCATTTGGAGCTCTATAGTACCCGCTCTTTCCACGCCTCCTAACTGGCGTTTGTGGGCCGTCCATCTCAATTCGCTACACGGGCTCAAGAGGCCGTGCCCATCGATGCTCATTCACGGAGGCCGTGCCGTGGTATTATTAGCAATGTCGTGTGTAACCCAGCAATACCAAGACGTCGAGTATTCAGTCCTAATGGTAACGAAGTCAATAATAACGTGGCTCTGCTGTCTCTTTGGTTTTCATCATTACGGGCTGCCCAAATATTAACATAACTTGTGGTTGCAGTAAGGCTTCAAACGAAGTCATTTGTTTAACGTTTTTTCAGTCTCTGAATTTTTTTCAGCCCCCATTTTATTTCATCTCCCCGAAATAAAACGTTGATTCCGACGTTCTGCAACGGTCCATCATGTGTTGTGCGTCCCCTCGAACCCATTTTTATGCGTTTAATTCAGTTTCGAACCCTTCTATACCCACGAAGTGAAGCTGAAAGAAGTACTAGCTATCGTACAAACGGGACCAATCATATTAAGGAATACTGGGCAGCAAACGCAAGAAATGAAATTTATTAGTCAAAGAGATGCAGCGTTGGGCAAACAAGATTCTTAATCAGCGCTCAACCACACCACGGTCGAAAATTTGTCCTACAGTGGCAGTTGCGCATCAATATACTGGGAACAGGACATCGCAAGGATTTTTCAGAATGATGGTATAATAGCAGAGTTACAGGCGTTTGATGGTTGACCAAACACCCGCTGGTCGTCCCTCCGTTTTCTCCGACTGCGCAAGGTATATCCGCCGAAACCCTTCCTGCGTGCTAAATCATGAAGGAGATCGATACCGACGCACGGTTAATTAGTGTCCCTTTAAAGCACCTGTTTATTCATTGCCGGGCGGTGCTACTTTCTACCCGATTGTCATTCGTGTATTTTAAGCAGTCGCTCTTAAGCTCATTAGTCCACCCGACGCTGCTCACCAAACTCTGGCACTAAAGTTTATCTGCTGGTCCAGGAACTTCCATTGCAACTGCTCTTCGTCCATCACTCGAACTTCCTCCTAAACTCGGCGGCCCCTCGCTACCCTTCGCTCTAGGCTCTTTGTGGCCAACTCGTCCGCATTGCCGTTCTCTCTGGGCCATTAACTTTTCATTGAAACGCGATCCAATTAGGCCCCGGTAATTTGCACTGCATGTCCCTAGCAGTACAAACGCTGTCCTCGGATTCTGTGCGCCGCCTAATTAGCTACAGGCATCTATCACTGAACTTAGTTCGCCGACGCGCTTTTGCCGATTTTGCTTTCGTTCGCCCGGAGATTCGTTTCACTTGTTTTTGGCTTGGTCACGTTTCATACGCTAAGTTAAGACGGTGTTAAACTAGGTCGCTAGACAGTACGATCTCCTAAAAGTAGCCGTTCATCAACTGTTAATATACGTTAACCCAGGCACGTAGGCAAGGGGGGGCCCAGGGGGGCCCGGGCCCCCCCCGAAATTCATCAAGTCATCCATTAATGCAGGGTTATAGAGGCCCAATTACAAGTAGCACCGTGCACATTTAATCAAATGAAAAACAAGCTATAGTCAAGGAACTCACTAAGAACAGCTACTCAAGAACATTTATTCCGAAAGCACTTCCATTCCAAAAGCACGGCTACGCTTGCCGAGAATACAGCGTCCGGCTCCTGAATCAACACCACAACAGGAACACCACACTCTCCCATATGTCCTAGGCGTTAGCCAAACCATCGCCCCTATTGTCAGAAAAGAAGGCATCCAAGTGATTCAAAAGCCTACGAACACATGTTCTCTACATATTGCCAAAGGCAGTTCACTGAAGGAGAGAGCCCAAGACACTCTATACAAATATGTGATGCGAGCTGCATCGGCGAAACGGAAAACCTCAAAGAAGCGTTTCGACAGCACAGGAATGGCCCCTGCAATTTTGCAACAGATGGCAACCCGATAGCCGAACATTTCCAAGATAGCGACAACAGTATCAATCTTACTGATACAACGGTCATACCAACTGAAACCAATTATCGGAAACAGTTACTGCTTTGTGATTGCGGAAAAAGACAGTAAACTTCGCAACGCAGGACATTTTAATATATGTAAGACAAGCTTGTTGGAAACGAAATTACCAGAACGAACAAAATGTTGTCATACGGCTTCGAAACCAGAGAAAACGACGTTATCTGCCCGTACTTCGTGCGACTTTTCTTCGTCGCATCAGTTATGTTTAGGAAGGTGTTTGGTTGGTTGTGTCGGGTTTTGTGCGCAAAAGCGACCATGGCTACATTGCGCGAAACGAGGATTCTCATCTACAGTCAGGGCGCTCGGTAGTTGGAATGCATCAGGGAACAGTGCAAAGAATGACAGGACATACAGAAAAGGATAGCGTTGACTCCACCGGTGGATTCCCTGCGGAAATGTCTTTCTTAACGAGAGGAGCGGTTTGTAGCTGCAAAGCTAGCAGGCGGTATATTGCGGGCGTCATTTTTACAGTCGCGTAGTGGCGGCAACTTAGGGAGCATTCAGGTGCTTTGTTTAACTGATAGCTGCGCGGCGTGGGAACATGCACGCGTACGGCTTTGCTTTGCCGCAGACGCAGACTTTTTCCGCGACCTGACGGCGGAAGCTAATCGAAGGCTTGGAAAAGGGGACTCTTGTATGGAAAGCGACGGCTTCGACGACCCATTAACCCTTTCAATCCCCCTGGCACCTCTGCGAACCCCACCACCCTTTTTCCGCCGAATGCGTCGGGGGGGGGGGGGGGGGGGGGCGGCGCCCGCGTCGCGGAAGGAGAAAAAAGGGTGAACAAACAGGGTGACCAGGGTCGCTTGTAGTTCTGCGGAAGGGTAATGTGAACCACGTTCATTCCATAGATTACCTGAAAGCCTCCCTCAAACGGCGCTTTGCAAACCATCGGAAAACACTGCAAAGTTTGCAGTTTGTCTTGATAAGGCACGCCTGCAAGGGCAAATCTGAATCTGTTCAGCCGGCCTTAGATTTTTACCTCAGTGGTATGACAACAGCACATATCGTTAAGCTAAAAGGTGAATGGGAAATCTGGAAAACTAAATGGCAAGCCATGGAATAGGAGGAACTTCCCCGCTCTGCGACGGGCGCTTTAGCTGAATGCGACAAAGCCATCTGGACGAACGCTCACACACTCAAGATATTGGCGACAATCCCAGTGAGTACACCTGCTGCAGAACGCAGCTTCTCGACACTGAAAAAAGTAAAAACGTATTTGAGGAACCGCACAGCTGAAGAGCGGCTTAATGGCCTGGCTTTTATGTCAATTCACCGGATGCAAGTCAGTGTCGACGAAATTATCACTGTGTTTACAGAGAAACCGCGACGCATGAAAATTGCAGCGTGAACCGTTCTCGGCCAAGCTGCATGGTCGTTTTTTTTTTTCTTTCGCATTGACTTTTACTGTGTTGTAAAACCACTCGCAGTGTCATTCTTTATTATTGCTTCCTAAAACGAATGTTAGCGTTCTGCATCTTTTGTGTCATAAAGCATAGGTGGTTGCGTCCTTTGTGGTTCAATAAAATTGTTTTCACGGATATATGTGTTTTTTCATTTAAGAATTGCTGCCATACAGTGCTCACGTTCTTCTCGCACGCCTGTAGTTCAGCAAAGTGTGAGAAATTGGGTAGAGAAAGCGTCCGACAAATACTTTTTTTTTTAATTTCCTGCACATATGTAAGTGGGCGCCTGAATTCGCATTGCCTTTTTTTTTTTCGTTTTCTCGCTCCTCTTTGCTGCATTCCACTCTGATCTCTTTCTGGTCTAATAATTAAGCGCCTTCTATATGGCGGGCAAGTTTTTTTTAAACACTGTAAAATAATGACCATGCTTTTATTGATGCTTTTGTATCCTCCCCCCTTATGTAGTACCCTGAACAGGGCACTTAAGGGTGAATAAATTATGATGATGATGATGATGATGATGATGATGATGCTTTTGGGCCCACCCCGAAAAAAAATCCTGGCTACGTGCCTGCGTTAACCATCAAGCTGCTACGCATACAAAGTCCTCAGTTGGTCAATTTTAATTCAAGGGGGCTTTATAGCAGCTATGAAGCGAAGCGTTCCTCTTAAAATACCCAGGCATTTTTTTTTTAACTCGCGTTAAGGTTGTTGCTTAAGGTTGAGCTAGGGCGGCGGCATCAACCAATGGGGTCCCGGAATAGGGACTCCACCTAGTCTGTAAGGACCTCTAAAGGGGCCCTGCACCTCTCTTTTCTAAATAAATAAATGTTTTTCACCACCACCACCACCGCAGCATTGCAGCGTTCACTAGCTCGCTCGCGTCTATCAGCTAAAGATCTTCATACATAACAAGACAAATCCACAGGGAGCACAAAAAGGCTAAGGCTCTACCCACATGTTCAAATTTATGTGTGATCACAGCTTTAATGAAGCGCTCAGTTAAACGTTTCGCAACTAACGGTGAAGCTATACAGCTCTACGTACGCGTGTGTTGTAGGATGCGCAGACTTCTGTTTATCCGACAGACCATGTGCTACTGTGCGCCACTATACAGTCTATGAGTTCTTCACTGTATACCGAGTGGTCAGCAACAACGGCTACTTCAATTTAATGCAGTGTAATGTTTACGCACTGCATAACTGTGCGCTTACATTATTTGCATCTCGCTCCTGTGATAGCCATGAAGATTCACCACGTATTGATATATCTGCACCGTCCCTTGCAACATTGCCGTGTGGATTTATGCAACTATAATTATGCTTTAAGGCAAACATGGAATTAGGTTTATCCACACCGTGACAAGAATCAGGGCAACTTCATGGATGTAGCCGTGGTATATGATACATGTATGCCGAAGAGTGGTGAGTACAGCTGTGCGCAGACAGAGCTACGATGCATGTCTAGTTGTGCACTTAAGAACCTCTGCGTCTGGCGCCACATTGCTACATAGCCACTCTGGAGCATTTGCGTAACAACGACACCCGGTGGTCTTTACTGCACGAGACAAAAAACCGACCAAGATACTACCCAATGTTAGCTGTGTAACAGCAGCTCATGTTGGCTATACCCTGTGCAACCGAGCAAAACTGGTGCCTTGGTGTACCTAGAAATTCCCTAGCCATTCGCCAAACCAGGCCAAGCGCCAAACTGAACAGGTCGCACTTGCAAACTGGATATAGCGCGCGTTACGTCACGCGGTGAACGCTTCATTTCTGGTTCTGTTAGAAAGTTCCTGTGTCCTACTTTGTTTTGTTCATTTGGGACCATTCCTTATCGCAGTGCGCGATAAGGAATATCTATTCATTTAATTTGACCTGAATAAATATATCAAGGAGCTAGAGCGTGAAGTAGATCGACGTGAAGTAGATCGTGAAGGAGTTCGATCACTGTGCGGCCAAACAGTCGCCTAGGTCCATAAGACGGTGGACTATTCTAGATCATTATCCCCCATCACTTAAATTTTCCGAAGAACAGTGTTAAGAACATGGTCTTCCCTCTTCCTCAATCAGGATAGATGCACATTACAATCAAGTGCCCCGCCACGGTGGTCTAGTGGTTGTGGTACTCGGCTGCTGATCCGAGGGTCGCGGCATCGAATCCCGGCTGCGGCGGCTGCATTTCGGTGGAGGCTAAATGTTGAGGCCTGTGTGCTGTGCGATGTCAGTGCACGTTGAAGAACCCCAGGTGGTCGAAATTTCCGGAGCCCTCCACTACGGCGTCTCTCATAATCAGAGCTCGTTTTGGGACGTTATACCCCACAAACCAACAGCGCATTACATTCAGGCGTGTGAGTGTCGAATAAATAAATTGGTCTTTGCTGTACACTCGCTAAGTTGTCAGCACGTTTGTGAACACTGAATTCTTAATATGTTGAGGCAGTCAGAAACAGTTTGACTTGAAGGAATGCCAGCCCAGCACTCGTGGAGCGATTATCGACAACACATGCGAAACAGGGCTAATTTCCACTGCTGGCAAGCTTCACTGCACATCAAAAATTATACACGGAACATATGCTTCGCCGCATAACAAAAACAAAGTGCTGAGAAGCTGCTGCAGAAAATCTTATCTTGCCGCACTCATGAGAAGCCATATGTCGTGCCCACCGTCTGCACACATGCCTTAGCACGTTGGAATGTGGTCAATAAGAAGAAAAAAAGATGTTACGAGTGCACGCACCGCACAATTATGAGCGAACGCGCACGCGAAGAGAAATTGGGCCGATGTAAATATGACAAACAGTGGACTGAACTTGAGGGGCCATGCAGGCCATGCAGGGAAATTAATACGCAAGATGAGCGCCAGAACACTGACGGCGCTCCAAGCATGGATTTTGCTTACGCTCCAAAGAGCTTCACTGCCGCGCGACCATGTGATGCGGAGAAAACTAAGTGTCATGCTGTGAAGCATACTACCAGCACTAAACCATTCGTCGCCAGAGAGAATGTCGCCACTTAATCACGTATGCACGTTTCACAGGACAGGGTTGCTGGAAAGTGAATGAGAGGCAAACTTTTACGGCTTTGGAGCAGCCTTACAGCGAGCAATCAACCAAGTTCTGCAATGGCGTCGAAGGCTGGCTTCGCCGCAACGCTCGGTCGCGTGGTGGTAGATAGTTTAAAACGACCATTTAAATGCAGGAACGTTACAACAAAAATAAAATTCAGTTCACTGTACAGCCGTGCCACGCACTCATAGACTGCAATATTAGTCTCGTGTAAGTATTCTCACTCTATAGGTCGCGAACTGAAGAGCACTCATTGAAGAGAAAGTAACCCCTCCCCTGGCCTCTCCTCTCCCTTCTATTTAGCGTCAAAGTAAGCGAAGGCATGCCTATGCCGTGGTAACTCTTTATAAGGTGGGCTGTCGCGCTACTGAGCTCGAGGAGGCGGGTTCGATTCCCGGTCACGGCGACGTGCCGCATTCCAATAGGGGCGAAATTCGTTGATTGATTTGTGCTGTTTAACGTCCCATAACTAGCCCTGATCATGAGAGACGCCGTAGTGGAGGTCTCTGGATATTTGACCATCTGGGGTTCTTTGATGTGCACTGACATCGCACAGCACACGGGCCTCAACATTTCGCCTCCATCGAAATGCAGCGGCCGCCGCCGGTACTCGATCCGGCGACCTTCGGATCAGCAGCCGAGTGCCATAACCACTAGACCACCGTGGCGGGGCGGGGGGCAAAATTCATGTGCCCACGAAAGCGCGCACATATATCTTGGAGAGGTTAACATTATTCTGGAGGGCTCCCTTAGCGAGTGCCCCATATTTATTTCGTCGTTTTGGTTCATATACTTTGATAAATGATCATCATGGCTTGCCTACACTAATTCAATCCCCCTCGCTTCTGCACGCCGATAACACTATCAGTGAAGGGCGCAACGTCTAGCACTTGTCGCGCTTGTGCGTGTGCAGCAGAAGGCCAGGCTAGGTGGCATCTGCCTCGGCATTTCCTAGGGACATGCACCAAAAAGCGGTCTGGCAAGGTGGTCGGTTTTCAGTCGCTCCCGTCTTTACTGACAGGATGAACAAAGTACCCACGGAATTGGTCTTATTTACTGCGCTGTTCTGTGCCTATCTTACGGAATATTGGAAGTTTTATCACTCCACACGCCCCTGGCTCACACGTACTATCTTGCGGGTTAGTAAAGCAGATATATTAGAATGAAAATTCGCCGAATAAGAACCGCGTGTCCATTCTAATATGTGCACTTGGGCGGTATATGCTCACACGCCTTTACGGCGAACGCCTCTTCTGCAAAGTCACTGGTGTAAGCAAGGAACGCCTACGCCCCAGGTTGGCCGCACGCCTTACAATAGGCGACCTTTAGAGCGAAGTGAGTTATACATCTAAGAGTTCTCATTGTCCCAAGCACTTCTCTATAAAGGCGTTTTACTGTATTACATCTCACGTCATCACTCAATTCTGTGAGCTCACTCCGCCGCATCATCAAGTGTACGTGCACTTGTTTGCACTCTATACGAATATCAAAAATTGGCCGCGTATCTACGTGCTTAGCTGCAAGTGTCGTTGAAAGACGATAGTCTTCTGCCGGCAGTACTACGCTGCGTGAGATATGGAGACGCCATCTGGCCGCGCCGTCGGGAAAAATGAGCTTGCGCAGAATCCCTGGACAACTGCCAGGTGGCAGCACCAAATCGTCGGCAGGGGCTTTTTTCGTGCATAGCGTCGCATTTTTAGCGCAGCCTAGCAAAGACTAGGGTCTTTATTATTACTTATCTATGTCGTTTCTAGTAAAGGAACACACGTATTGGTGTTGCGCCTCAGATATGCGCAATGTTTGCTTTTTGATCGAGTGTTCACAGGTATGAACGCAGCTACCAGTTCAAGATGGCTGGGCGTTAGGCAAGTGCTTAAACTTTGGCCGGGTGGTTGAATCGTGTGACAGAATGACAAACAGAAAGACGGATCAAAATTTCCGCTTTCAAGTATCCCAATAAAGACTATCGTCTTTAAAAGCAATGCGTCCGTGCCAAACATGCGTCCTAGTTAGTCTGTCGCAGCGCACGTTATCGACATAGCGCTGACACCGTGCTGATTAGCCTATGTGTTCTGCATATATAACTCCATTTTTCCTATATGTTATCGTACTATAGTGTTATTGCACGATCAAGGTGTCTCACTCGTATCATTTCGTGTTCGAAAAAATGTTTCCGGCAACACAACGTGAGTAGCATACGGGCAGGTCACAAAAACACACACCATCTGTGCTTAGGAGCGCGCCAAATAGTCTTCCAATATATGTCCTTTGTAGTTCGACAAAGTCATGAACCACATCAAGTGTGTGTCCATGATTACATTTCAGATGGGGCAGGAGGGTCAGTTATAAGACGGTGTCCGCTCTATGTAAGCTGGTGTCGGTGTTCTTGTGTATGTGTGTGTAAGGATACACATTCAATCTTCTTAAAATTTGAAAGGTTTGCCCTAGAACCTCTTACCCCCTTTCACCTCGCTACTTGTCTGCTGCAACTGCTCTTATTATCGCGGTGGGGAATTAACTGATGTGTATATTTCACTCTTCGTTTTGCCCACTTGATTATGCTAGGCTTTACACCCATGCTTTAAACCATGCTTTACACTACACACCGCACAAGTAACTTTCTGTAACTAGTCCTCGAAAGCAATCAAGAAAGCCAACTGCTGTTTTACAATGTCCTGACAGCGTTCAACGAAAGCACATCGCTGCTGCCAAAGCTCCATGAATTTCTAGTGCGTGCCCAAGCTTAAACAATCCGGGTTTTGTGGTTCTATTGCGTCTAATTCTAAAAAGAATAGTATATTTTTGAAGACGTGCAGTATAAAAGTGTCTTGGGGCCCGATCAAACTTAGGTTTAATAAAGCTAAGAGCCTAAAAGAACGCAGAACTCTATGCTACGCAATCTTTCCCACGAGGGGAACGTATCACATTCATAGTATTAAAGTACATGTGAAGAAAAGAATTTCCAGTTCTTATTCTGATCAATCAGGTCGCTTGTGCTTTTCTAACAAGATTCAGACAACAGCGCGGCAACAATACGAAGATCAACTTTCAACGCGCACGCAAAACATGGTACGCACGAAGCTTTGCGCTTAGGTTGCGAAACCCCAAAGGAGGGGCGAAAATTAATAATTGACGGGGCTTCACGCGTCAAAACCACCTATGATTATGAGACACGTCCCGTGGAGGAGTGCTCCAGAGTAACTTTCGCCACCTGGGGTTCCTTAACATGCACCTAAATCTGAGTACATGGGTGTTTCGTATGAAGTTAGACCCATCGAAATGTGGATACCTGTGGCCTGGATTCGATCCCGCGAGCTCAAGTGGAGCTGCGCAAACCGACACGTAGCCGCTAGGCTAAAACGCCGCGTAAGGGAGCGAAAATTAACCCGGAGATCTCTGCTAAAGCGTTCGTCATTACCTGCTCATGTTGAAATTTCAGGGCGCTAAACGAGCCTCGTGAATAATTTTCTAAACGTAATTTGTCTGTCTTATTCGCCGTGCTAAACGACGTGCCACTACGGCTACGTAGAGTGCTCGAGACGTCGCCCGTTACGTACGTATTGTAAAAGCACGATAAAGCTAAGAGCTTGGTTTTACAAACGGTATAATACGCTTCGCATCTGAAATAGCGGCTCGGGGCTATAAACGATCCTAGAACAACGAGGTTCCAGGTATTTTCTATAAGGGCGAACACCGTCAACCAATGACAAAAGTCACCGCCGCTGTCGGTGTTCATCTCTGAAATTCGATGTGGCATAAAACGACCCCGCTAAAGTCAAAGCGCGATCGAATGCCCTTAGATGATGCAAAATTTTATAGCGCTGCGATTCCTTTCTCGTTTACAGCCGGACCGTAGGTAATTTTCCTCAAATCGCGGCCGCTGAGTACCTCGGCAACGAAGAAAGAAATATCGCCGTGATGGGGCGCGAAAGAGGTGGTACGGGAGATTTCTCTTAAAGAGTACATGGAAGGAGAACAGAGGGACGCATTTTTCGAAGCCTTATAGGAGTTTTCCTTTGCTCACCTTCACTTCTAAGCGTAGAATTTCAAAAAACTAAAAACAATAAAAGGAAGTAGTAGAAGAAGAGTGGATTGCCACTGACGGCCAAGTTCAGAATGGACTCGCGAGACGCCGAGTTTTTTGTTATTGCTTCTTTCTTTCCACGTACAGGAGTTGTAGCGAGCTGAAAGTGAAACAAAAAAGAAGAAGAAGCCATTTATAGCCGCTAGAAACAATTGGGAAGAAGAAAGCGTTCCAAGCCACCCGCGATGTGACCTGTCAAACTGAATTCTCCAGAGAACGGAGGGCAATCATTGATACAAATGGGACTGAATTACCCGGATATCTCGACCTCGAGGCTCGTGAATGCCTCGATGTATCTGATAGAATGAGAAACGTCACTGGCTACTGTGAACATATAAGTCGATTGAGCTTTAAAAAAAAGGAGATAAAGCTAAAAAACGTTCGCGTTGCTGTGAGCGCTCCCGTGGTTTTTGACAGCGCAAGTAAACTTTTTTTTCCGACTCACGTCGAAAGCAAATTGGATGGACCGTCTGATGTCCTTGGTTTTGTTTAAAGCTGGGCTGTGGAGGAGGTATCCGGAGGTTGGTGACTTCGAGCGACGATTTGATACCGATGACGTAATGAAATAGCACGTTACACAAGATTGTACCGTCTCAGTATTGTTTCTCGTTTCATAGATCCGTGCCCTTTTATGCCGCTTTTGCTGCATACTAAGTGAACGAAGCGCTAGTCCCTATTTCTCGTTGTCCTTTTTTAAAATACGTGACATTAGCATCGAAATCTCAAAGCCCTGTTTGCTGAAGACAAATTCCGGTGTGCTACTTGAAAAACATATTGACGCTAAGTGGTAGCGGCAAAATGAACAACCTCAGGCCGGCGCGGGCACGATTGAGCTGCACCCTTCTCAGAGATTGTCCCACACTCTTAGAGGTCTCTTAACGCGAGTCCTTACCGCATAACGTACTTCTTTAATACGTACACATTAAAAAAAAGAACAGTGAGGCGCGGATCGTAATTCAAAACGCTCGTAGCGAAGAATAATAATAACTTCTCAGATTTTGCGTCCCAAAAACCGCGATATCATATGAGAGAAGCCGCAGTATAGGGCTCCGAAAATTTCGGCCGGCAGGGCTACTTGACGCGCGCTCTAATCGCGCTGTATACACAGCCTTGCACATTTCACTTCCATCGAAATGCAGACGCGGAGGCTGAGATTCGATGCCGCGACCTTCGGATTAGCAGCCGAGTGCCACAGCCACTAGACCACCGTGGCGGGGCGTTGTGAATAGTATGAAGTTTGACAGTGTGTGTGCAGTACATCGTTCATAAAGGCAAGAACCACGTGCGATCATAGCAATGCCGTCAATAAGACTTTCTGGTGGGTGAGTTGGTACATACTTGGAATTAAAGATGACTTGCGCGCAATCTTGTGGCCACGTGATTGAATATGAGCATATATATTGACAGCAACGAAAAACAAAGTTAGTTTGAAGTTCGCGCTTGTCTGTGTCTCTTTCCTGTGTGCTCGTCAAGTTTGCGCGAGTCAACTTTAATTCCAATGCCGTCGCACGGGATGGAATGATAACCTCGACAGCTAGGCTATGTCAAACTACACTCACGTGCGACAAATGAATTTAGATAGCATAATCATTCATATCCACGTGATAACAATGAATCTACAGAAAAATTAGAGCAACGTGCGTCAACGAATCCTTATAAAAGCGCGGAACGGAGTTCACTGTCAAGTGGCCTGTGCGTGCTATAAGGAACGGGTGAATCTTCTAATAACATGGGAAACCGTTACCCAAAGCGTCGGCAGCGGCAGTGGCTGTACAGGGCCCATTGTCGATGTTCATAACATCCTCTAGTATCCTAGGCATAGCGAAGGTGTTTTCTTGTAGAAAGGATGGGAAGGATAGCCAATGTTTCCTGTGTGAAGAGGAGGAAGAAGGTTAAACATCCCTGATGTACCGTGGTTCATAAGCTTGAACAATGAGATTCATGCCCGATACCACTTAGTGGGTAGGTAGCACAATACTGGTGCATCATCATCATCATCATCATCATCATCATCATCATCATCATATTCATGGCCACTGCTAAGTAGAGAGAACGAGCCATCTGCGTCTGGGGCATCACACAACATTACGTCGCCTGAACTACCTGCCATGTTCGACAATGGCCAGCCGCAGAAGTCGACTGGGCGGAAACACAGTGAGCTGCTTTCCGCTTTCACGTGCTGATCTCCTTGCAATATTTGCAAAGTCCAGGATTTTCCCGCATGCACGTCACATCGTCACTTGCGCCTACAATAGCGTTTCGTGCTACGATGTCATGTTACCGCGGTGTTGCGGACTCTATGTGCACAGGAAACATTTCATGTGTCGATATGTCTGTCCCTGCCGAGAAGGCACAGAGGGCTCTTAGAAGTTTTCTTGTTTGCGTGTGATTCACCGTAGCTCTCATTGCCACCATTTCTCAATTGTGAAAGGGCAGTGGCAGTGGCAGCGAAAGCGGATATGTTGCCACTTTTCTGGCCCTCTTTTCGGCATCGCCTCGCCACGGTGGTCTAGTGGCTATGTTACTCAGCCACTGATCCGAAGGTCGCCGGATCGAATCCCGGCGCGGCGGCTGCATTTCTATGGAGGCGAAATGTTGATCCCCGTGTGCTGTGCGATATCAGCGCACGTTAAAGAACCCCAGGTTGTCGAAATTTCCGTAGACCACCACTACGGTGTCTCTCATAATCAAAGCTGGTTTTGGTACGTTAAACCCCACAAATCAAATCTCTTTTCGGCATGGTAATTCATAATGTGAAGGTCAGCTAGAAAGCAAGGAGCACGAATGTGCGTCTCCTTGGCGCATTCTCTAGGAGGTTTTTTGGGTATGTGTTTCTTTGAATTCATATTTAGAAGTTCGTCGAGAAAAATCGCAGGACGCATCTCATATTTTGCATCTGGGAAGGCTCTTCCTTGAATATTCGTTGTTTTGAATTTAAAGAATTTTTGTTTATTTCAGCGTAAGCAAAAAATATAAAATTCTGTCTTCTGAACAAAATGAAGACATCTGTTCAAAAGTGAATGGCTCTTAGACTAGTAACGTTTGTAAAACGTCGGCAGTTAGGCAAGCATTAAGTCACCTCAGCGTACATCAGCATTCATTATTCCTTCATGCTCTTTCATTATAGAACAAGTTACTGGAAGAAGTGGTTAATGCTGACTCAACACAATCGTTCGCCCATATCGTCAGTGACCTATCTCATGATTTTTAAAAAGCTTCTATATATTATTTATGCTCCTTATTAGTGCTATGGATGTTTACATTGAACCTTGTATTCTATCACTGCTATTATCGCTATATATTAATTACGTTGCTCATTGATGTTGAGAATGTTTGTAAATTTTGTACCTTGTGTTTCATCTTTAATATTATGTTTCTGATACTGTCACTGACATTTATGTGCTCACTCCTGCTTGGGCCTGAATAGGGCCTGCAGTATTTGTAAATAAATAAATGAAACAGAAAATTTCAGCTAATCAAGGTGCTGCACACATCATTAGCGAATGCTTCTAACCAACGACGATGCATACTAACGAATGACTAGCTGGATGAATTCAGTAGCACGAGTGGGGCACAGGATCATGCGTGCAACGCAGGTCGGCCTGTGTGGTAGCGGTGGTGTCAATGCTGCGCTATGTATGTTCCGAAGGCACTTGCATGAAGGCTCAAAGACCGTGGCAGTTATTTAACAATTTCTCGTGCACTTTAAGAGTGTACTTGAAACAGGGATACGTCTTTCCAATTTGATAACCGTTCACTTGCACAGACAGCGTTGTGCACAGCTCAACACACGGTACTAAGTATGTAAAAGATCGTACAAGTAGAAAATAACCCGTCTAAGTTTGTCTTCTGGGCACTTTGCTTCCTGTAACGCCGCAGTTCCACCCCGAAACACAAGATGCGATCTGGTGACACCTAAGGACACTGGAGCGATGGGGCTGCGAAGTGCATCAACTGAGAAGCCGGAGGTCGTAGGTGGCTGTAGCTGCTCACGAAGAGGAGGACACTGGTGACAGCAAATCGGAAGAGCAGCCATCCAATAAGGTGCCCATATTCTACACGTTATTATTAAAAGGTACGATGTGAGGACGTTCTGTCTGCCAAAAGAAAAAAATATAGAAGAATAAACAGACGGCAGCTTAGGCGCCTGGAGTGGCTCCTGGGCCGCAACACCACGTTACTATGTCGCTAGGCGCGCTCAGGTTCAAGGGTGTCCCGACTGACGTTAAACTTCGCCCGCTTTGTGCGTCCCGCAGTCACCTGGCCGCATAAGTAGTGGTATATGAAAACTTAGTATATGAAAACTCGTATATGAAAACTTAGTATTCTTCTGCGTCGCAATGTATGTTCATCACTGCAGCACTCGTGGCTGAACGTGGTTCCACCTCTGGTGATTTGGTTCCTGGTCGCCACTTCCGCTTGCACCGTCGTAGTGTTCTCCCAGCAGCAGAGTCGCGGATCGACGACATCGCCACAGACAGAAGTATCGGCCAAGATGACGACCGAGAATCTAATGGCGCCACCGCTCCTGCACGGCGACGACGATAACGACTCATCCGCCCTCGACGGCGCAGCACGCGAGGAAGACGACGCGAATTTCAGTCGCGTCGTCGCGGATCCGTGGATCCGCAAATAGATGACGTTATTTACGTATACGTGTGACGAACGGTTACGTTATTCTGTACTGCCCTAATCAGCCAATAATCAACTATCCTTGAAACCACTTTTATCTGTCATACAAACATGCGTGTAGAGTTTATATAGAAAAAAAAAAGCTCGTAATCTTGAATACACAAGGGACTTGTATTAAAATCAATTCCATTTACGAGTTTCTCAGAAAATAAATACGCCCCAGTATTCCGAATTCATCCTTTCATTGACACGCCAGCCTCTGTTTTCCTGCTGATAGTTTCCCATACTGTTCCGTAATATCAGTGAATAATCACGCCAACCCACCTATAGGTTAGCAATGATCACAACTCCACCTTACTTGCAAGCATAACGAAACCAGTAAATTCATAGCTTTTTTTCAATAGCATCACTCACTCGGGTATTCCATGTGCCCACGTGGCATTGTTTGCCACCTCTTCAGAAAACAGAACAAAAATCGTGAACTGCGGCGTGTTTCGCGGATGCGCGTCTGCACTCAACAGTCGTTCCATCATGGTAAAATGACTAGCTCAATTGCATCTCGATGATAAGTTCGAAGTCCATCTTCTCTATTAATACATTTTTACAGCGAGTACACCACATACCGGTTGCATTATGTAACCAATAGCCGAGGTTTATAGCCGAACACAATTTGGTTATGTTCTGCCAAAATTGAAGTATTTGAAGCTACATTGGCGTGAGCTAAGATCATAGCACTACACAACTTGGTAACGTTCTGCCGATATTGAAGTATTTGAAGCTATATCGGCGTGGCCTCAAGAGGACTTGCGCAGAAATCGCGGGCTACAATGAAGGTACAAGATTGAGTACACAGCAACCAATACCGAGGATTGGACAGAATATCGGTTGACGCTAGGAGACTTCAGGACTGGAAGAACAACGTCCACTCAAGGTAATATGGTCACAACGTCGTGAACGTATGAGAAAAAAAAATTAAAATCGTCAATGAATAAGCTCTTTATTGGGGGAGTATCAAGCAAAACAAATGAGACTGACAGTTTAGGCAATTAACGCTCACTGACTGCAGAATAGTATAGCATTAAGAACTGCCGTCTATTGTCGATCAGCCTTATCTGACGGTAACGTGCGTGGGCCATTATACATGCGCCATCACATATTTCAATACATCTCTTGTATACGCGAGTAAGTACCAGACCGAACTTAATCACGCGTATAGAGCGAACAGTCTTATCGGAACATTCGATAATAGCCGAGAAAGTATACTGCATGAAAGGTTCACCTGAGCCAAGCCATATATATTATGCGGGGATGAAAACAGCTTGCAAGGGAGAAAAAAAGCATGCAGCTTGCTCTAGGTCGCGCAAGGCCAGATCAGAGCGAAGCTGACTAATAGTTTACTGATTGTGGCTATTACGTCGCGGGGGTAGAACTTGACTATACTTGGTGGTATCTCAACTGGACCGGGCTACGCCTAGGTAGATCCTTTGTAGAACTCGGTATAACTCAGTAGAACTTGACTACACTTGGTATCGCCTCGATTCGACTGGGGGATACGCCAGTCGAATCGATCCTCTTGTAGCACAAGGTAGACCTCGGTAGACCTTGGCTATACTAGGTATCTTTTAATCGCGGTTTGACCAGGGCTAAACCTAATCAGAACTAGGTAGAACACTTGGTGTTATCTGAGTCAAAACGAGACTACATCAAAGCACGCCAAAGTGTTATCAAGATAAAACTCCAGTATTAAGCAGGCTCGCTTAGGAGGTAGCCGACTATCAGCCAGCATCGCTGTGATTGGGCCTTAATCGTCTTTGTCTTCTTTTTCTCCTGCGTGAAAATGCTAGCCCGCCAGCTGCAAATTTGCCAGTGTATTAGTGGTCTGAGGTCGTGTGCGCAAGACAAGAAAGAAGCGCGCGTGCGAAGCGTGCGAACACCGCACATTGCACATTACATAGAAAAAGTGCACGTGTGCTCTTAGAGACCTGAACTAATCATGATAATTTCATAGTAAAGGTTCACAAATTATGAGAGCCTGAAATGATTCGCATTTAAAGATATGTCCGGTCGCCTCCTCTTGGCGTGATCCCAGCAACTCAGAACTGCAGCTGCACACGCTGGGAGCAGTCAACGCGAGGGGAACATTTAGCACAAGGGGGCGACCGCCACCGCCGCTGGGACGGCGGCGGTGGCGGTGGCGGAGTGAGGACAGCTGAACGGCTCCACTACTATGAAACTTCAGCTAGTGCGTAGCACGGGCCACCAAGCGTTTATCCTTGAGCGTCAAAGTTCCCTGGGAGGAGAAATCGCGCTTTGGGTGAAGCGGTGGCGCCCTCTCTGGCGTGTCGTGGGTATTGGCCGGAAGCAGGAGCACGCGACAGGAGAGGACGCGGTCATCGACAAGGCGAGCCCCTAAAGCGCTACGAACTTAGAGGTACTCGCGTCTTTACACGCGCAAAATGCGGTAAGAAAGTGAAGTCTGAGTGGAATATGAGCAACAGTAATGCATCTGCTGTGCTGGTGGCGTTATGTCGCTGACTTGGAACCAGCAACCCGCAGATGTAGATGTAAACCAAATCGGATGGCGCACACCCAAGCCCTGCAATAGAGTTATCTTCTCATTTGCGTACGTCCCGTGAGTTAAAGCGCCGTTTCGTTGGGGTTCTCACGTTTCCGTCCTGCCCTCGTACGCGGCGACCTGTCTTGTGCACCGCTTAACAATATTCTGATCTATAAAGGGCTGTATTTGCATGGCTGCTGAGTAAAGCGCCTTCCTGTGTTGTGCGACCTCTGCTGCGGATGTGCAAAAGTGATGCAAAGCATAGAGTAATAAATACAACGACCTCTCTGCAAACATCAATAAAGGCTACAGTACTCGGGGAAGGAAAAACTATGTTAAAGCGATACAGCTGTTTGAGCTGGTCTACATTCTTTACTTGGTTATATTCCAGCATCCGGTCAATAGCAAGAAGAAATGAAATGCTTAGTTCAAGACGTTCAGTTAACAATGAAGAATGCCAACCACACTACCACGCCGCTTCATAGAACGCTATGTAGCGGCCGTGTCATTACACACTACTATGGCTGCAGGTGTCTGATGCGAAAATTCCGCTATGTGAATTAAACAGCGTCGACCTGCTCTGGTATAGCATTACAACGACGAACATCGCTACAGGATGAGAGCGACGAAATCATGATAGTTGCGTAGAGGCATTAATTTTTTGTGGGGCTCCGTCTACCATTCACTTTAACACCGGAAACAAAACGGCGCATCTCCAATAGACGCACATGAAGGGAGCTGTGGCCTCGAACGCGACGTAGCACTCAGTAATAAATAACTACACTGCAATTCCGTAAAGTGCATGTCTTATTCATAATACAGCGCTGGATATTTTATTTTTGTCTAAGTCCCTTCAGCGCTATGGTCTCATGGGTTCCAGCTATTAAACAACTATTATTCAGCACACTGTAGTGCATCTACCGTTACCATATTGGTAAGTTGCAGACAGAACACAGACATGACCGAATAACGTGTATTTACAAGTAAAATCCTTAAATTGTCTTTAACAACACCGTTTGCTTGGCTAGTTGGCTGTCCATTTTCTAAAAGAGTACAGCGCGATAAGCACACACACGACGAAAAGAAGGACACAACAGACTTCTCCTTCTCAACGGAATTATTAAATCGTCT
Organism: Hyalomma asiaticum; assembly: GCA_013339685.2. Classification (NCBI taxonomy): domain Eukaryota; kingdom Metazoa; phylum Arthropoda; class Arachnida; order Ixodida; family Ixodidae; genus Hyalomma; species Hyalomma asiaticum. The sequence goes on along the minus strand of CM023485.1, from coordinate 77,523,083 downwards.
TCTTCGGTGCACTAATGGTGTCATCGTCTTTTGCGCCACCCTTCAAAGCTCCGTAACATGACCCCCGGCGGCAATGGCACCGTCGCGGTGCCAGCAGCTATGACGGCCGTGCGGCAGAATAAGGTTTCAATATGAAAAATGACCAGCATTGAGCAGTTGCACTCGCATCTCAACTATTTGGATCAATTACGACAAGGACATCTACAAGAATTACGTACATTGTGGATGTTTGTTTGATGCCAGTGCCAGCAAATGTCAGCAACTTTAACGGTGTGCTGTCAAAAATACAACCCAAAAAAGGTCACTCTGCATCGTCGTCTTCTCGATTTTTTTTAATGCAAAGAATGTTACTTGGACTAAGTTATTGGTTTATAGGAGTACTTATGCATGCCGCATATCAAACTAAACGCGACATGAAAAAATCGCATCAACACAACAACTCCCTGACTCGGGAGGCGGTGTCAACCCCCAACAAGATGCGGGACAGTACCTTCAGAAACACGACCGACGAAAACTCACCCGCAGCAGCGAGCTATTAGGCGACAACGGTGCTTTTATGAGTCGCGCCTGGAATACTATACATCACTCAGTTCGATCTTATTTGCGAACTTGTACTTTCGAAACACGGTTACCGCTCAGCGCAGCGGCTTCTGCGACAAATACACAACAAATGTCGTGTTTCCCAGCAAAGCGCCCCTCGCTTTAAGCCTGCTCTTTCACGACCGGCTGGCGCGTACACAAAGAAATAAAAAGAACGATCTTGCACTGACACAGCTAGCCACGTGGTACAGGTCCCGTGTGTTGTTCAGCCAGGCCTTGTAAGCCGTGATGAAGGGATGATGAATGCGCGGCTCAAAACGACGGAGCTTAAAGAGTAGTTGAAGCTGGAACTTCGGAAAGAGCAAAATAAGGCGATTCGTAAGCTCTAGAGCGTACGCTGCCTAACCGGAGAACCCCATCCATCTTGTGATTATGCAAATTCTCGCCTGAACGAATATTCGGAATATAGCCCGCATTTATTTTCTTTTTCTGTCTTTCTTTTTTTCTTGTATCGGCGTTAGCATCCAGCAAAGTTATGTTTCTTGCTTCCGAGCACCGGTTCACCTTCGGGTTGGGCTTTTTTGCGGTAAAGGAAGGAACCTATGATAGAAAATAAGCATTATATATATATATATATATATATATATATATATATATATATATATATATATATATATATATATATATATATATATATATATATATATATATATATAGACAGAAAATGCAAGAGGCGTGCGCCTGCTGTCCGAAAATTCAACAATTACACGACACACGCTGTGCTAGTCTATGGCAGAGTGACCTCGAATAATAGTAATAATAATAATAAGCCTATTTTAAGTCCACTGCAGGACGAAGGCCTTTCCCAACGATTTTCAATCCACCCTGTACGGAGCGAGTTGGTTCCACTTTATGCCCGCAAACGTCTTGATTTCATCGTTCCATCTAACCTTTTCCCGGCCTCTGTTGCGTTTTCCCTCTCTTGGTATCCATTCTGCCGCTCTTACTGTCCATCTGTTATCTCTCCTCCTCATGACATGTCCTGCCCAGGTCCACTTCTTTCACTTAATTGACATAGCAATATAAGCTACTTCTGTCTGTTCCCTAATCCATTCCGCTAATTTTTTATCTCTTAGCGTTACACCTATCACTTTTCTTTCCATTGCACTAGGCGTGCTCCTTAGCTTCATCTCTAGTGTTTTGTTATCCTCCGCGTTTCTGCACCATACTTTAGTACTGGGAGAATGCAGTGATTGAATACTTTTCGATTTAGTGAGAGCGTCAAGTTTCCAGTCATGATTTCGTAATTCCTTCCGAATGCGCTCCAGCCCATCCTTGTTCTACGGAGAATTTTTTTACATGGGTAGGTGTGCCTGTTAGTAACTGTCCCAGTTATGCGTATTCATTCACACATTCTAGGTTTTACTGTTAACTTTAAATTCACGTTCTTTAGCTAGGCTGTTGAGCACAACTTTGGTGTTTTGCCTATTCATTTTTAGTTCAATCTTAATGCTTTCCCGGTAAGTCATCAATCATGCTTTGTAGTTCGCCTCCATCATTGCTAAAGAGCGCAATGTCGTCTGCAAATCTTAAATTGCCAAGATATTCTCCGTCTATTCTAATTCCCTTTTCTTCCCAGTCTAGACGTTTAAAGACTTCCTCTAAACATGCAGTGAATAGCATCGGGGAGATTGTATCTCGTTGTCTGACTCCTCCCCCAATCGGGATTTCTCTGCTTCTCTCATGTAGGAATAGTGTGGCTGTGCAATCTTTGTAGATGTTGTTTATGGTTTTCACGTATACGTCAGGTACCCCTTGTCGACGTAAAGCTTCTAGAACTACTTGTATTTCTATGGATTCCAATGTTTTCTCGTAGTCTATAAACGCCATATAAAGAAGTTTGTTATATTCAGCCTACTTCTCAATTACTACGTTAATAGAATGACTGTGGTCCATTGTTGAGCAACCTTTCCTAATACCAGCTGGTTCTCTTGTTTGGTTCAAGTCGAGTGTTTCTCTTATCCTAGCAGAAATTGCTTTCGTAAATAGCTTGTATATTACTGGGAGTAGGCTAATTGGTCTGTGATTCTTCAGCTCCTGTATGTCACATTTCTTGTGGATTGGGATTACATTAGCATTTTTCCAACTGCGTGGCACACTAGGTGTCTGATACATTTGGTGAAGAGCCATGCGAGTTTCTGAAATGTAATGTCTCCTCCGTCTTTGATCAAGTCGGCTGTTAAGCCATCTTCTCCTGCGGCTTTACTGTGGGACATGCTTGTGACAGGTTTTTCTTTTATTTCGTCAGTGGTTATACATGGAATTTAAGCGTCCTCCTCTAATTCCATTTCTATTAAGGTTGCATGGTCCGTCTGAGAGCTATACAGTTCAGAGTACAAGTCTCTTGCTGCCTAGAATAACAACCTAGAATAATGGTAGTGTCCAAAGCGCCGTGCAAATACGCGGGGAGGGCGTGGTCGTTTTCAGGGGAAGCTGTCGGGCCGCGGCGCTTCTGCGCCGGACCCTTGGGCTTTCTCCACTGTGGAAGCTGCGCAGAGACCGGAGCCGTCTGCTGCGATATTTTATCCAACATTGCAATTATTAGGCTCTACTGAATACTACATCAATTGAGCGAAATACTGAAGTGATTCATTGCACACGTAACGCATCTGTAAGTGTAAATTACTGAAGAATGTATGACTGCTCGAAGCGCCCTGACGCGGCCGCTTCGAGCAGTCATACATTCTTATCACGGCAACCTTTAGTTTATTTTATAGGTACATAAAAATGTGAAAATATGCTCCTTTACTAAAAGTTAAAGCACATTAACCTTTAGTAAAGGAGCATATTTTCACATTTTTGTGTACCTATAAAATAAACTAAAGGTTACCGTGATAAGAGCGTAGCGCTCTTACTTTAACATGCTCTAACGTGAGCGGCAATCTCTTAGTTTAGGAAAGTGTCTCATTTTCATCTTGCTACCAAATAGAATGTTGCTACCAAATAGAATAATATTGTTATGCGAGTGACGAGGCATGGACGCTGTGAACTATTTAAACGGCGTATAATTACACGAGCTGCGGCAACGCTGACCGGCAATGCACTCTAAACACGATAACCTTTAGTTTATTTTATAGGTACACAAAAATGTGAATATATGCTCTTTTACAAAAGGTTAAAGTGTTTTAACCTTTAGTGAAGGAGCATATTTTCACATTTTTGTTTCTGTTTAGAGTGTGCTAGCAGCTCGAACCGAGTCCCTTCTACCTTTTCTTCGCTCGGTCGATAGTAGCCCGCATCATCTAAGGGACTATATACAACATCCGTTTAGCATAGTCACCCGGCGGCTGAAGCGACGTCTCGGCGCTTCTAAGCGTATCACCGGATCGTGATAGGCCTTCAATGGTGTGACGTGCACGATATCACTGTGTTGTGCGGCAGATGGAGCAGATGTGGCTGAAAGGGTGGTTCCTCGAGTCACGGGAGTCACGGCACGAAGCTCGCGGTGTGGGCCTGTGTACCGAGGCAATAGCTTTTCAGGCAGGCCGACGTGATGGGGCGAAGATCGTGGCAGAACGAGAGAGCCATGCGAAAATTGCGCGTCTCGGTGTCTCCGATCGTACAAACGCGGCTGATTCTCTTGGGAGGCCCCCCAAAACGCCATCACTATAGGTTCTCGTACAAACAAGAACTAGGGTTTATTAATGCTACCAAATCCTTCTCGCATCAGACAAGGTCTGTAGGCTGAAAACCAACCCAGAGCAACGTTCCAAGACAGTTTCTAGGACTGATCATAGCTACCCACTCATGTTCATACTCATTTCTACTCACACTCACAGCTTCTCCTTCGCATGCTCTCACAGCCACTAACTAACCTTCATACTCACATCTACTCCTAGTCACAGCGACTCACTCGCGTTCATAATCGTAGTAACAGCTAATCACTCGCGTTCATATTAACACCTCTGAAACGAATGTGAGCGAGTATGAATGAACACGCCGACTTATGGCAATGAGGGCTGTCAAGGAATTACGAAAGTTACCGCCGCTACTCCTCTCAAAGGGGAGTGGACATAAAACGATCACGCCATATTCGAAGTGCGTATACCCTTAGATTTGCCAGATTCCACAGCAACATGATTGCAGTCGAGTTTATAACGGCAGGGTGGGTAGTTTTCGTCAAATCGCAGCCGCTGAGTACCTTGGCGGTGAAAGAAATCAAATTCTTATAGTGTGAAGCAGATGAGGTGGTATAATGTATTTTCGTTTAAAGTACGGCAAACTAGGAGAGAGAAAGGCATTTTAGAAAGCAGTCAAAAAGCATCGTTTTTTTTCTGTCTTTCTTTTTCTTTTCCTTCCCTGAGCGGAGCCATTTAAAAGGATGTGGATTTCCTCTGATAGCCGAGTGAAAAATTGATTCGGGCCGATGGCCGCTGTTTCTTTTACACGTATGGCTCCCGCAAAGGGAACGCGATGAAGGGCCGTTCATTCCTGCAAGAAGCACTTTAGCAGAAGGAGGGTCCCCTGGCCACTAGCGTCGTGCCCTGTGAAACTCAATTCTCGAGAGTGCGGACCGAAATCGCGGTCACAAACGAGACTGAGTTACCCGGATGTCTCATCTCAACCTCGTGGTACGTAAATTGTCTCGCTTTACCTGGTAAAATGAGCAACACCGCTCATTCTGTGAACATTTTCTGTCTGAGAAGAGACGAAAAATAAAATATGTTGAAGAAAAGCAGGACCATACAAGACGCACCGGAAGGTTGATGACAGGTTGATGACTTCATGTGGCTATTTTTATACCCAGGGCTCAAAGAACGGTACGTTATACAAAAGCCTCATTACAGTGAAACATAATTTCCACATAGTTTTCGATTTTTATCAAAGGAACTTTCCCTGTGCGTCCGCCGCTTTCACTAAATTTATTACGCTGTAGCTTATCCGTGTCTTTGTTTTTGACCGCTCTTTTATGTCGCGTTAAAGGGTACTTCACTAGGTCTTTCTATTTTGAGCTGACAAGCGCAATGCATGCATTGCACACTTACGAGCTTGTCTTCATAGAGTTATATATGTTGGCAAAAGGAGCATAAATTATAACCTAATCACCGTTCACTGTCCTCTCCACGGGGGCCGCGCTGCAGGATGGAGGTGGTCACGTGGCTGATAGTGCGCCTGCGTGCGTGTGATCGCTCATAGTGACATGTGACAGAACAAAATAAGAAGAGGAAGAAGAAAGAAGATTAAAAGGAAGGAGACAAGATGACGAAAGAAGAGGAAGAAGAAAGAAGATTAAAAGGAACAAGACAAGATGACTAAGAAGAGGAAGAAGGCGATGATAATGAAGAAAGAGAAGTGAATGGTGGCGGAAAGGAACAGGAAGATGCTGAAAAGGGTGACAGTTGAAGAGGAATAAAAAAAAATGGCGGGCTCGGGAGGGGGGGGGGGAATACAGAAGTATAATAAGACTGAGTGAGTATAAGACTCTTCCCTTAACGGTATCTTAAACGATAGATAAGGCCTCATAGGAATTTTTATATCCCAATTAGAGCACCTGGAGGACGTTTCACGTCTAGGGGACTGTTCAGAAACGGCGTATGATTACTGTATAATCGGCAAAGCCATCAGTCCGAGACTGAAGTACCGTATTTACACGATTGTAAGCCGACTCGTACGGTTGAATTTTGAAATCTAAGCTTGGGTTCGACTTATAATCGAAACCTAGAGCATACCACTAGCCGGTGTATTTTGTGGGGATCTCCGATAGAGGAGCGAGCGGCGAAGACGACGACCACGTTTGCGTGGCCCTGTTCGTGGCACAAGGTGGTGGCAGCCCCGGCCGGATCTCCGGTTGGACGCTGCTGGACGCTGGCAGCCCTGGACTCAGTGGAATATGGCCGCGTCTCGGGACGCGTCTCGTCCCACAAGCCTCAGTATCCGAATGACAGAGACAGGCTTGCGGGCCGAGACGCGGCCATCCCCACAAATTTAACTTGGGACTCTTTGGGGAGGGAAAACCTAAAAACAGTCGACTTGCAATCGTGTCAATACGGTAGCCTATGTACTACATAAACTCGCATGTGTAGTGCTTGTAATGTGTGAGTGGAGGTGAATATGATCGTATTTCTGCACCAATTTTCTATTTATTTCTCTGTAGTCAACACTTCACAATAATAGCAACCTATACGAAAAATATTCGTCTTTAATAACGACTATTTGATTCGAAGACCGAATCGAATAGGACACTATTCGATTCGGCATTCGAAGGTTTCGGTTATTCGCACACCCTTAAAAAAGGTACTAAGACATCCAGCACATCACGTACTCCGATGCGAAAAAACAAAAGTGGCGCAATTACGAAGCAAACATCGTGACCGCTGAGGACCGTATCCTCAACGCTGTGACTATAAAAAAACAGTTTCGCCAGAAGGGTGAAGCAATGGATGCTATAGCAATGCATGATATAATATACGAAGTAAGATTAGCAGCTTTAAGGGCAATCTGAAGTGTAGATTGCTAAGGGCTTATTAAGTAAGCGTACAAGTGTACTTAGGCCTGACCATACTCGCGAGAAGGGAATGAATTACCACGACATGCCGTTCACAGAAGAGTGGTACTCATGAGAAACGGCACCCGTGGGCAGGCCATCAAGGGTTATTTACGTTCCATGTTGCTGCTGTACGGTCAGTATGGCGTGCGTACCACGCTATAGAAATTGAGCAGAAGAGAAAATGTTCACGTTACGGCGCGGGAGGGGATAGCTTACGTAAAGGTGGAACACGATCAGCGGGCTCGGCTCGTTTGTCGACTTCGTATGACAGCGATGCGGCCACAGTAGATCACCGCACGCAACTATGGTCGCGCCGCCCGAGGCACATTTGCGAGCAGTTGCTGCGGGTGCGGGCTCAAACGTGCTTTGAATGACTGTGTTGCAATGATTACGTGAGGAGTAAAGCGCGCCCTGCTTCAGCGCAAGTAGAATCCTGCTGCAGCTCTTGGACATGCGTTCTGATGAGACGCGGTGACATGATAGCGTGAGGGCTGTTTCACGGTGACAGCCGTCTCCCCGCTCCACACAACCGGTGACCGTACCACAAACAAACGAGAGAGAGAGAGAGATGAAGTGGGAGTGTTTTCTTTCCTCTTCACCTCACGTCGCTCTCTCTCTCTCTCGTTAAAGTGCCAGGATCACAGACGAATTTTTCTTCAATTCATTCCTGCCAACGACAGCGTCAGAATAGAACCACTTCCCCGCATCCGTCGCCGACAACCCGTAACCATTCATCTTTTCATGTTTCATGTTCCTCTGTATATATGTCATCTTTACTCATGAAAATCCAGCTGCGAGTCTCCGCACGTCTAGTCTGCCTTTACGATGTATGTCAACCAATTAGCTCGACTTCCTGGTCTACCTCAATAGAGTCGGTTGTGAATCAGCGACGGTCTTATCTTCTTGATCCTTCCAGTTTATATTCTTTGCGTAGCGCTGTTCACATTCAAAGCGCAAGCGTTCCAACTCACCAAACCCTCCATCCTCCTGGTTTGTGCATCGATAATATCCTTCATACTGGCATGTTTTGTGAACGCTGCATCGTTGAGTATAGCGAAAGCTGAACAGTTGCTCGTCGTGTTCCCCACACTTTGGTTTCCTTGGCAGCCAAAGATTTTTATAGACATATGCACAAAATGACATCACGACGTATGCAGGGAATAAAACGAGGTGAACGGTACTATGATCCAACGCTTGTATCCGCGTTATTCCATGTGTCCCCTAAGGTATGCCGCGAATAAAACAAAAGTTTTACGCTACCATCCATCCAATGACCAGCTGTTCTTCAACGTGGCCCACTCTCGTGTTACAAGTCACGAAACGATGATTAATGGCCTCACTGAAGGAAAAAAAAAAAACCTGTGGGCGCATATGCTCAGAACAAAGCTTTTCGTACAAAGAAGAATAAGGAAATGTTAAGAAAATAAAACAATACCGCTGCCACCCGTATCGCGTCTGCTTAGGCGTTATGCAAATTGCTAGAGTATCAGGTATGTAGAAAGGACTTATAGAGAGCTATTTTCCTTGCTGGAGTCCCCAAGCAGGACATTTTCTGGAAGAAATGGAAGCAGCCTGTAAGGAGATGCCGCGTCGATAATAAGGAATCATGTTAACACGAATAAAATCATCTCATCGCCATATATTGGGTCACGGAGCTCACTCTGAAAAATTGAGGAAAATAGCTGTGTCTCCCTCCTTGGTCTTCCACATGTGCGCCATAGGAAAGTAGTGTGGAGCGCGCGTTGGACGTCACTTCAATGGCCGCCTCACTATTATCGGAGAAAGTGGTCATCGGTTATCCTTACCGTGCGCCGCATTGGGGTTTTATTCACTTTCCAAAGGGAACATTAATGAGGAATGGAAAGGTCACCGCACTTCAGCGCCTGAAGGACGCAGGAGTCGGTGTTTCACCGTAGTGGACGGTTCCGGCAATTTTTGCCATCTACTGGTCGTTTACCGTTGCAGCGCGTTTTAGCGGGCCGCATCCCTGAGCGCTTTGCTTAGCATTTGGGTACACCTTCGCCTTACCAAAAATAATAGTATAGAATGCTTGACGTCATTAGCCCTTTCGTACGGATTCCCTTTTTCACTGCATCAATGCAGTGCAGCATCTTTACTGCACATAAACAAAACTGCGTTCATTCACATTCATTCAGTTCACTGAAGTAGACGTGCGTTTCATTGACGGTCAATTTGGAGATCACACTAATTGGCTACCTGTGATAGTTGCAGAAGAACACAGCATGCAAATGTAAAAAAACAAGAATGCACCTAATTTCTCCCATCTCATTGCCACTCCGAAAAAGAAAAAATTGGACCATCTCCCCGAAGGGAACCCTGATGGGATGCGAAGCAGCGGCGTTGCGCACGGGTGGCGCCACGGGTTGAACGGCGCTAACGCGGGTGCTGGAAGAACAGTTTGAAGCGAAACTCGGTGTAGCGTTTACTGGTGTAAACGTTTGTTTGAAACGCAGACACGGGAGGCGAGCGGGCGTTGGAGCCGGCAGCTGCGGGCGCTCCGGCGGGTGAGAGAGAGAGTGACGTACGCGCGCACCTGCGAGGGAAGCGTGTGAGGGGAGCGTGACGTCAACGCCCAGCTGCGGCGTGACCTACTTGGCACCGCTAAGGTCCCTCCATAATTTTAAGGTAGCGACATCTGCCGCGCGCGCCACCTAGAAAGTTCCTGTAGCAGACGACGCCCAGGTTAAAGCATGTCATTCAGCTGGTGGAAAAATATCTGCACATGCTAGGAAATGAAAGCTACTGATGCCTGACTGTGATGGTAGCCGAAATAAGGGCCCAAAATGGTAAAGCTGTGCCTTTATTTCAAATAAACATTGAAAAAGAGAGCGGAAAAAATGTTTGATCGCCTAGATTCGGCATGTTTACGTCTCGTATATTCGCGCTCGTATTACATTGCATTTTGCAACCTAAATTGCCTGCATATAATTAAAAAAAACGGAGGCGTGTTGATTCGCTTTCATTTCACAAAGCTGTCGAAGCTCTTGACGGTAAACAACAAAGAGCTCTGACCGACGACAACCCGAGGCGAGTTTTATCCGCCTCGGGTTTATCTGCCCATGGCGCCTGCCTTGGTCGTTGTGTCAGCCGTACCTTGGAGACTGCGTGAGCTTAATGCGATTGCTCTCCGCCCTTCTTGCTCGTAAGTGCGGTGTGTACATACAGCGGTCACTGCGGTCGAAGAATGCATCCAAATAAGAAGATTGATAGCCATCCGGACCGAGAAAATTTCGACATGGCGTTGCTGAAACGCGATCTTCGCTGAAAGTAAACATCTTGCGCACGTTTGTGGAAACTAAAATGTAGTGTAAACGAGTGCGCCAACAGTCTTCTTGTCACTGCGTGCGGCGATTGCCCGACCACTAGGGTGTGTTTTGCTATTCTGTGCAACGAGTCAACGCAAGTGTCGTGTCATCGCCGATCGTGTCATCGCCGATCGTCGAATTTGCTCGTGTTGCAAACGCGACCTAACCGCGCGGAACACCATGGTGTAGTTAAATTTCCTCGACAAGGCATCTTGTGTGTGCGTGTGTGAATGCGGTTGTATTCCTGATACGAGCAACGTCGCTACGTAACCTTGAATCACCGCGTGGATTTCTAATGGTGTTTATGCTTTTCGATTTGCTTTTGTGTCTCCCTGAAGCGTACAAGCTTCTCAAGAATTAAAGATCCTTAAATGAACCGCCCGCGAATTGGCCTAGTTATTGCTGCATTTTATTTTGCTGGCAATTTTATATCGCTTCTGATGTTTTTCTTGTGTTAGTTCGTAGCTTGGTGCTTTTCATCAGTAAAATGGCATTGCTGCTTACCGAGACATTTCGTTTAGTATCCGAGGGTGAGGGTAACCTGACAGTAACAGAGTAGGCAGTTGTATGCAATGTACTTCGATATAGTTACATTATTTGGTGGCCAGTGGCTGTGGCTATGTGGTATTCATTTATTTATTTATTCAAGATACTGCCTGTAAGAATGCCATACTTCAGGCAGCTGTGAATGATACATACAGGAAATGCAGTTATGGCCAGTAGCAGTGGCCATGTGGTATTTATTTAAGAACATACAGTTAATGCCACACTTTAGGCAGGGTCAGCAATACAATGGGAATAACACAATACAAGAAATACACAACGCGTACAGAACAATATTAAATATAGAACAGATCATAATGTAGGAACTAGAGTATTATTCGTTTAAAACAAAAGCCCGAATGATACACAAACCAAAACAAAGTTTCATGATACCACACAATTATCACTACACGAGTAGTACAGTAACAGCAACTACCACTTAGATACCATAACGGCTGGACATATACACATGCCGCCTTGCAGAAGCTGAACAAAGTTTTTCACCCATCCATCCATATACACATGCAGCACAAAAATATAACGACACTAAGTAGTACAACAAGGACGTCAGGTTATGCTTGCAGACAAAAGCTGCGGAACATGCCACCCACAACGCAAAGTACAGGGTAATGCAGGTACTTACTAGTATATTTAATTACACATGCAATGCACAAAATACACTTAGGATGTGCTTCCAAGTGAACAAAAGGACATCACATAATGCTGGCACTGAACAGTAAGGGTAGCTTAAATAACTATTAAAATGCAAAAACAAAGAACAGCTACACTTACAGTAGTACAAGAGACACTATACATTTTACACAAACTTTTCTACCAGCACTACCTAATGCTATCTGCAGCAACATGCATTCCAATGCTTCGGCTCCCACACTTCTGTGAGCTTTGAATTTTTGACATAAGGAGATGGTTCTTCTTTTTCACGAGAATCGAGATTCTAGTTCTTAAAAACGTGGCAAGGAGTTTGTCCGAAATGCAGTGGCATGTAGGGAAGCAATTGCCCAAGTACAGGGAACTTTGAATGGTACTCTGAAGTTTAGATGCAGAAACTCTGTTTACAATCAATGCTTCTTCATTTAACCGTACATAGTTTTCAGCAGTTTCTATTAACTTCAAGACAGCTGGTGATGGGACTGTCAATGCCGGCTTCTCTTTGTTATAGCACTTCAGCATTGTGAGCTTGTTGCCCTCGGCTGAACTTGTGATCGCTTCAACACACGCTTGACAGGAGTTTGCCTTCTTCACTTGTGCAACAACATAACCAGCCAGGTACTCCAAGGATTCATGTTCTAAGTCTTGAATATCAAGGAGGTCAGACGGACGAACAACATACATTTTGCTTTCATTTGGTTTGTTGTCATCGGCCATGCCAGTCAAGAGAAAGCAGTCTTCTTCAGTGTAGCTGCCATCCTTACTTGGTCTCAGAAACTGGGCCATCGTAGCAGCTCGAAGCGAAGACTTGAATTCAAGTACCCGAGGCACCGGGTTCTTACACCTTAGTGTAGAGAAAAGATTCTCTAGGGCATCTTGGCTGAACCTGCTCAGGAGCAGAAACTTGAAGTTGTATTTTTCTAGAAACATTGCCTGCAGCAGCAACACTGATGTTGTCGCTAGGATAACGCCAGTCTGCACTGGTTTCCAGGTGGCTTTTTTTTCATCACCAATACATATTTTTTCAAAAAGTGCAATTGTTTCTTCAAGAAATTGAAGGGCCTTTCCGTACTCAACATCATCAAAATGGCTCAAAGCCAGTTTTGTTGTTCTGGAAGTCATGAGTCTGAACCATCGAAACATCAACTCAAGAAACCATGCAGTTGTTAAGGCTGATTTATCTAATGTTCCATTATCTACAAGCAAGCGTACTGCAGCAGCAGTGTCGCTGTTGATAAGGCTGAATGCTGGCCCCACCTTCATTTTATCATAATGGCTGGGGTCAACTGAAGAAGGCTTCAGGTGGGGAGCTAGCTTTAGCTCTGCATTGCTGTCTATCTCGACAAGCTTCTTTACAGGCTCGATGGATATTTCATTTCCTGGCAGATTGTTTTTTTTCACTACTTCTTCGGGCAAGTATATCTTCTGGCCCTTAGTTAAGTGGCTCCTCAGGTTCTTAAGGAGATGAGGAACGTCAGCCATGAAAAAAAGTTGCCTAGATGCATCACATGGGTGGGGACACCAGGTTTTAGGCTTGCTGTGCTTTCCCACAATTATACCGAACAGTTTCCAGACGGCTTGGTTCCCCCCTCCCATGTCTGTCACCACAACATCTACTTTCAGGGAAATTGCCTCACATGACAATGATTATATCCTTAACTGTTTTGGCATGGAATGAATTTCCAGTCAAATGGTAAGCAACAGTTTGCTTCCAGCGGGTTGTTATCCCACCGAGCATAAATACCAGCCCATGAGTGGCCAAAGAGTCGGGTGGCAGTGTTGCGTCTGCAAGAGGTATAGTTGGTGCTCCAAGCACTGTTCCCGAGGATGGGTTGTACACTAAGCCTGGTGCAAGCTGCATCTCATCGAGCATTAAAGTGGCGTGCCGCTCCTCTGGTGACATGAGGCTAACCTACGGAGTGGAAAGGTTTAGTTAGGCGATGCAAACAGCAGTGCTATGGCAACAAGACAGGTCGAGGGTCATGGGCACCTGTCTGTGCACTTACCTTTAGTGCGAGAGACTCCATGATGTCCTCCAGCAAACCTGGTGTGAACTTGTACCCTTCCAAGTGACGATGTAGGGTGCGTTCTGTTGGCAGAGGTTGTCCAAGCTCCCTGACTGAGTCATAGCCACGTGCTCCACAAGAAAGTCTCATTTTCAATGCCTTTATAACAGTCTTTTTAGTCCATCGAGTCCCCTGCATTGTTGCCATCTTCAGACATTTAACTTGGTCTTCATTCAAGTATTTGTTTAGTCCTGCGACAAGGCGCTTATTTGCAGTTAGTGCCTGCAAACGCTGCCTCTGAGCAAGTTGAAGCTTCCGTCGCGTCGCCTGAAGTTGAGTTTCAAGCTGTGCCACCCTCTTCTGTAGAGCTGCTTGTATCAACTGGCCTGCAATAGTGCACCGAAATTAGGTCTAAAGCAGTTGTCAACGTTAAACAGGCAAGAGCAGGGGCTAGGTGGTGCTTCATATTGAAGATGTCATGCCTATACAGAAAGCGCAACCACAGAACAGCCTGTTTTCTGTTCTCTGTATGTGTATTCTGGATCAGTGTGATATCTCCACCGGTTTTAAATAGCATTGTTAAGAATGCATTGCTGACTGCAAATGAACTGCATGAAAGCAGGGAAGCTCAACACAGAATCATTAGATAAGCACAGAAATATCTAACATTCCCGCATGTTTCTTTTCCCTTGTTCCCTTCATGCAGTTCATTGTCTCTCACTTTGCACGAGTTGTACACAAATCGGTGCTGTTACGGGTATAAAGTATTGCTATTTACAAAACAAACGGCCTCAACCTCCTAGTAGAATGAAAACTTGCGTTGAAAGAAAGGTTGTGTCAGCTTCTGTATGTCGCTATGAGCAAAAGAGGCATTGAATGATGGCACACAACAAAATTCGAACAAAACTGTTTAACTCACCAGCCTGTGTACTTTCTGGCTGAAATGGGGCAGGAATCTGTGGGTCTGGTTGCATATCAGAAACATCTGCGTGGAGCACAAAGCAAGGTGACAACCAGCAATGTAGAGAGGCATTGGTATCTCACATGGGGAATACACATGCTTTGGGCCACACAAAATATCTACCTGTGTGCTTGGATCAGCTGTAGACACAGCTTTATTAGGCGTGAAGGTAAGTTTGAACGATACTTTGCCACATAATTATATTACAAGATATAAAATATCTCTGCGCTGTCTGCACACCATATCTCGTCTGTATGTGAACGAATGAAGAGCACAAGCACGCAGTTTACCAGCTGATGGAAAGGTAGGAGCTCACAGACGGGAGAAACTTACCATTCTCGGTGTCTACTGGCTGGGGTTCAACATCGGCCTGTGTGTTTTGCTTGACTTTGGGGTCATCTGGGTAGGGTACATGAACATAATGACAAACGGTAACTCAAGGATTGTTTTCATTGCAATAAGCAAATTTGACTTGAACGCTGTGAATAGCATTCAAGATCATTTGTCCTAATGAACACCATGAACGTACCAGTACTGTCCACTCTTGTTCTTTTAGGGGGTGGCTTGCGTGGCTTTGCAACTGGTCGATGCAAAAAGATGCTTGGCGTCGCAAATGGCCTTAGCTTCTTTTCACCGGTATTCTTGAGAATAATCGGTTCAAACTGGTCTTCCGTGAAATGGTCCTGTAGCAGAGTTGGAAACGACTTTCTGAACATGTTGTAAAGCGAAGTTAACAACGCGCCCAGAGATAGAGAAGTCTAACAGTAGAACTCACTGCCGGAATTTATGAATTTTTATCGCTATAATAATAATAATTGCTGGGGTTTTACGATATGAGTGAGAGGCACGCCGTAGTGGTCTGCTCCGGTAATTTCGCGACTACCTGGGATTCTATTACGTGCACTGAATACGCGCCGTTCACGAGCCCCTAGCATTTTCTCCGCCGTCGAAAATGCGACCGCCGAGGCCGGGATCGAACTGCGTCTTTCCGGTCAGCAGCCGAGCACCGTAACCGCAGTAACTGGCATAACACGGCGGCGGAGAAATTTTGAACGCGTGCAACACAATGCGAATATCTGTCAGCGAGTTAGTGCGCTTCCCTCGCATTATTTACTTGCATGCTAGGCTCGTACTGCATGACCTACGTCAGCGGGTTCATAAAGCACTAAAATGAATAATCTCGACAAATGTGGGCCATCAAAACCAGCGCGCACGAATGCAATGCTATTGCAGCTCGGCACATGCACGCGTATGCTTTTTCTTGCGCCTTTGTGTCGAGTTACTTACCTCGCATAGTCGTGCACTGGCTGACGGTTCGAAGTCTTTCCGTCCGATTCTGTGCAACCACACTTTTCTTCTGGTAAGGTTCTGTTTGCCCCGTGGGATGCAAAATAACTTCTTGCCGTCTTCCGTTCGGTTTCGGCACCCAAACGCACAGCA
Source organism: Hyalomma asiaticum (assembly GCA_013339685.2). Classification (NCBI taxonomy): domain Eukaryota; kingdom Metazoa; phylum Arthropoda; class Arachnida; order Ixodida; family Ixodidae; genus Hyalomma; species Hyalomma asiaticum. The sequence continues at coordinate 77,507,051 of CM023485.1, read as the reverse complement.
ACAAGGCATATCGGGCCTTCAGAACGAAATCACCGCACAACGTGCATAGCGGAACAGGCGATGAAGGTAGCAATGTGGGCCTGTTGGTAGCGCACGCGGAACACGGACAAAAGCGCTGCCAGAACACGGATAAAAGGTAGTCACGCCTGACACACCACAGCGCTTTTGTGGTGTGTTACTGGACTACCAAAAACGCGTGTATAGGTGTTCTCTGCTACCATCACACTCGGGAACTGGCGAAGCGAGCGCTCTCCTCCCGGGGCCCGGGAGCTTTCATGGCGGCGAGTGGTCACGTGTCACAGATCAGCCTATCGCGGGCGCCGTCGCTTCATGAAAGCTTTTCGTACTTTTGAATTTATTGAGGGACTTTAGGGCACGCGCCAACGAAGCGGGAAGCGCTCTCCTCCCGGGGCCCGGGAGCTTCATGGCGGCGAGGGTCACGTGTCACAGACAGCCTATCGCGGGCGCGTCGGCTTCATGAAAGCTTTTCGGTACTTTTGAATTTATGAGGGACTTTAGGCACCGCTCAACACCTGCGCCGAGGGGGAAGCGCGTTGCCTCGCGTTTGTGCGGACGGAGGGACAGCGTTACACAGGCTAGTCAAAGAGCTGCTTCGCATCTAAAAAACGTATTTGATGGACACTCCCGTATAGAATATGAATGCTCATTTCGCGCTTCCGCACACGAAGTGCATTCAGTTCAGAATATGGGCGCTGGCGGGTTCCGCTACACTATAACGAAACCGTAGAGCTCGCTGCAAATTTCTTGTGCAACGTACAAAACGACAGTCGTCTTGTGCAATGTATGTAACGACAATCGTCGTTACAACTTAATATACAAATACTTAATATACAAATATAAACTTAAGAAAGAACTTAATATACAAATATAGATCACGCACGAACTACGGTGACCAACGATTAGCTTCACAAATTCCTGACATCTTAAACAAACACCCAACTATACTACTTTTACTGGAAGATGGAATTTCACCTAGATCATTTAAAAAAATAACAAAAGAGCTTTTAGTTGAAGAAAGCGATGCTCTTTCTTGATTTTTAATATGTGTATATATTGACATTTTGTATTCGTTACACCTTGTTCATTATTGTTCCTTCACCTGGTGCTTGTTTGTATTTACCACCACACGAATAAGGATTCTGTTAATATTTCTTTTTTATTCATACTTCTAGTTCTGTTCGACAACGGTACCCGTGTAAGATAACACGTGATGTAATTTTCTGCGTAGTGTACCAACGATGTTTCTGCATTGCTGCCAGGGTGGCACGACCAAGTCAGGCATTTACTTAGCCTTTAGTCGTGTCCCCCAAGGCAAACTTGTTCAATTTTTGCCTTGAATAAAGCAAACCAAACCAAACCAAACATCCTCATCGTTTTTTATTTGACGCCTTAAGGTATGCTGTCGTAATCACCGTAATCATGGGTATCATCGTATGACCCTTTTTATTGCAGTCAAATGCGTCAAATGAGAGCTTCACAGCGCGATAGTGCGATGCTATTGTTCCAGCACACGTAGCTTATACGCGCACCAGTCTGGAGCGAGGCAACATCTCTAAAGCACCGTAACATTTTGCACACTCCAGAAAAGCTTTATTGGGCAAAGATTCTCGTGTAGAGCGGGAAGGAATGCACTCACATTTAAAGGAGCCGTTCTCGTACTTTCTCCTCCACGACCCTGCAGTTAAGGAATGCGCCGATAGCCATTTACAGTAAGACCATAGACATTCCGGCAATACAAGCACCTACACACTGTGCCGTGTAATGGACTTAGCTGATGTCATCTTGGGGAAATTGTTCCGAGACGGCGAACATGCAGCTACAATCGCATTCTCCAAGAAAATGACGGTTTTGTACTGTTCCCCAAAGAAGCAATACCTCACGTGAAGGGACTCGTGAAAATGGGGTTTTCACTGAAAGACCAGTCGCTGTTCCCGCTCCCCTCGCAAAAGACCTTCCCACCATAAGAAATCCTTGCTTGTATAGCAACTGTACGCATACATTTGTTAGTGTATGCATTTGTTACGTCCAGCTTGACTTTTACCAAATAAGAAAGCAGCGCAATCTAATGCAAGGAACGTTCAGTACTCGCCGTTTCACAGTGCATTGTGCCAATCTGCTTTTCTGTGTACCTTGAACACTAATATGAAGCCTTCCGGTAACACTAAAGTGCTCTTAACACCTGTGCGTTATCGCGATCCATATGCGCGCTCTATTGCTGTTCCAATAGTCCAGTTAGATCATAATGTTCGTCCGTTTGCCATTACGTGTCGTGAAATATATATATATATATATATATATATATATATATATATATATATATATATATATATATATATATATATATATATATATATATGCATATTTCGATGTCTTCAACATATAGATAAATGGACTGTGTGTATTGACTGAGAGTGGGTGGTGTGGCAGTCAATAACAGTTGAGGCACTCATGGTCATTTGAGAAGGGTATATATATATATATATATATATATATATATATATATATATATATATATATATATATATATATATATGCATATTTCGATGTCTTCAACATATAGATAAATGGACTGTGTGTATTGACTGAGATTGGGTGGTGTGGCAGTCAATAACAGTTGAGGCACTCATGGTCATTTGAGAAGGGTTGTATGGCCTACTTGGCTTACCTGCCTCAAGTAGGCCTTCCATGTTTGCATGTAATGGCTATGCTGTAAAAAGCCACAAACAATTCATCTAGTTGTGAAGCGCCCATACAGCTAAAACCGAATGGCTTTGCATTATTCTAATACGCACCCTGTGCCTGCATCTATTCCTTTCAAGCTCATTCTCTCGGTGAGTGTGTGTATGTGCTTTCCAATTGCGATCTGAACATGCTCATCTATGTTTCCTGCTTAATTATGGACAGGGTCTCATTCGTAAGAATCCCTGTTGTTTACTTCAGTAGATGAAACGAAAACTAAACCTACACTTAAACCAAAGTCAGTTACCCACTTTTCTTTCTGTATGATCGGTCCTGTAAAGAGTGCGCATTTACGTGGAAGCTAGCACATTTAATGTAAGCGGTGCCTTACATTTTATGTGGCCTGGCAACGACAGTTTTCTCAAAGAAGGCGCTTACATTCGTTTTTAGGAAAGCAGATCCGAGAAAACTTTCTTGACAATGCAATAGCGCTTCATGTCCTACGTAATGGCTCTACACTATAGTTCCTTCACCTTATTTTATTTATTTAGGGAAACCGTCTCTATTCAGATAGCTTTACCTTTATGAAGCAGAGCACTCGTGTGCTCTTGCGAGGATACTTAGGCATTTGAAAACTTTTGCGACATACATAATAAAGCAATGAAACACAACCCGACGTCGTCTGAAGAGAAGCAGTTATGTTTCGCTTTTGCAGTCTGGCTGGGAGATCGTTACGATTTTCTTACCCCGGGGATGTCTGGCCCGGCATAAAAGGGGACTCAGTTTTCCAAGCAGAAAAAAAAATCACGTCGAAACGTTTCTGTGACTCTCTCAGTGCATGGGAGGCAGTCTGGTGCTCCTTTTTTTTTTTTTTTTTTTTTTTTGCAGCCGTCGTTTTCCTGCCGCAGCGAGGCAAGGAACGCACGCAGGCTTGCGCACGCAGTATCAGGCGGACGAACAGTGCGAGGCATCAAACTTCTATAACCGAGGTTGTAAAAGCCTTCGCAGCTCAAAGACGAGCCGCTTCGAAGATGCCGCTTGGTGAAGAATTCGCGAATAGAGGAAGCACAACCGTCAGCTCGCTTTCTCGCTTGTGCCTGTGTGCATGGCGCAACACCAACGATGGGTTCTCCTCTGCTTGCGCCCGCTCTTTCTGGCTGCAGTGTGTTTTCTCGAAGCACAAAGACACGAATCTCCTGGTACAAACAGAAATACGTACCAGAGAATCTCGGCTAAGAGTTCGGCCGCACAAAAGCTAACAAAGAGGATACGACAAAACCGAGAGATCAATAATAAGGAAAGGCAGGGAGGTTAGCTAGAAATATACTTCCGGTTTGCTACCCTGCACTAACGGATGGAAAAATGGAAATAAAGAGGGATAGAACAGACACGACAAAATGGAAGAAAAGAGGGTGACGTGTAAAGGGACCATTACAGTCTTTAACAGGACATTGCCACGGATAAACGTCGACAAAGCCTTGACAGACTTCTGCTGCGACGTCATTTTCAGTCGCCATTCTAATACGGTCTCTTCCTACAGCGCACTGTCGTCAAGAAGGACCCACGTGGCAGCTAGTGACAGTCTGTACGCGCTGTAGCGAGCATAAAAGCAAAGAATTTTGAATTTGAATTTGAATGAATGTACTTTACTTCACACATCTTGTACAAGTACTCATAAAACTGAATGGTCCCATAGCCAAAGGCTAGTGCGGCTCCTATATTGAAATATACACAATGGAAACTGTAATAATTGCAAAAAAGTAAAGAGTAGAAAATGTAATTACATACCACCTATGCAAGGAATAATATGTGATTACTAAGAGAGGTCAGTTGAATTCAAGAAAACAAAGCAAGAAGAAACATGAATTGTAGCGAACACAAATAGGTTTGGTGAGAGAAGTGCACACATCTGTAAAATGAAACTTGGGGTAGCAAGTATCACTGACGTATCCTCAAAATACCTTAACGAAGGGAACTAGGTGACTGCAGCATTTTGCAATGAAACACCAAACATACACAATAAAAGAAAGACAAAGCCGTATATGTACATGGTCAAAAGATGATATCAAAATGTACCAGTCAGCTCAGGAAGCTGACTGATACAGCTGACGTGTGCCTCGCGGCCGTAGTGACTGCACCCAGCGCTATCGTCCGTGCCGAATCTGAAAGCAAATGATTTCATGAAAGCGACAGCAAGCCACAGCCTACAAAGAATTGGGGTCTCGAGTCTGGAGAGTCCAGATGGAGATCGAAGCCGAAGTGACCGGTCGTGTCGATACAGACGTGTGTATTTCAAACTCGGCGTGTTCCACAACTTACCTTTTTCTGCATTTCCAAGGGCACGAATTCTAATTGTGGCTGCGTCTGTTATTGACAACGGTATGGAATCTCTCAAGCCCTCCGCATGTGAAGATAGAGCAGCTGCATCGGCATATTCGTTGCCCGTGATACCACAGTGGCTTGGAATCCACTGTAAGTGATGTCATCTGCACTGCAACATGATGCCATGCCCGACGAGGTGGTGCAACAGTATGGTTTTTAGAACAAGCTGTTCGTAGTGTCCGTCCTGTAACGCAGAAACCAAACAGGGAAGCGCCGACCTGGATTCACTGAACACATTCCATTGCTTGACTGATTTGTGGGGTTTAACGTTCCAAAACCAGCTCTGATTATGAGAGACGCTGTAGTGGAGGTCTCCGGAAATTTCGACCACCTGGGGTTCTTTAACGTGCACTGACATCGCACAGCACACGGGACTCAACATTTCGCCTCCATCGAAATGCAGCCGCCGCGGCCGGGATTCGATGCCGCGACCCTCGGATCAGCAGCCAAGTACCATAGCCACTAGACCACCGTGACGGGGCTCATGGGTATTGGGTTGGTCCGGGTTTGCCTCCGACACACCCGCGTTTCGTCGTGGTGCGGATACAAATCCGACGCTGCGATATCGCAGCGGTCGCGCGGTGGAACTCGACTGGGCGAGGTGTATCCGTCGGTAATCGCGGCTTGGCACCAGCTACGGCGCGGTGCACCTCTGTTGCTGCGAGGAGGAAAGCGTGACGTCACACCAGCTGTGGCGCGGCGGTAGCGTTGGTGGCCATGGTTACGGCGAAGCTGGATTTCTTTGGAACACAATACTTTCTAAGGCTAGCTTAAAAAGCTTCGCTGTTAAAACTCATATGATATCTCTTTTCCAGCATTTCATAATCGCACCCAGCGGAGCATACTTCCCTGTTATACTTCAGCGTAGTGGACCCAAGTGGTTCCTTACATCATGCCCAGTTTAAATACGTAGTGTGCGAATGCTCCGTGCGCTACCGAAATGCTCTCACTGCACTCGTATCAAGTGTTAACTGCGCATTTCTTTTTGTTTTCTTTATTTTTTGTATAGAAATGCGTAAGCATCGATGGGGTTTTTGCATGCAAATTTTCTAAAGGACAAATTGATGTATAGTTGGCACCGGGAATGGGATAAGCAACTTCAAGACAACTGATATATTCACTGTCCCGACTGAATAGTCCCTCTTAAATTATCTCACTTCGTCTAGTACAAGCTAGACGAAGTGAACGGCTGTGATAAGTTTCAGAAGTAGGGATGATTACAGTCACCATCCACTTCCCAAGGAATCGACATTTTATAATCCATGGAGACTTCACGCACGATAAAAAAGCGTCGTTATCAATCGAACCATTCAAGCTTCGATTAAAATGGCACTATAGGACTATAGTTTGCTTAGTTTTTCTGACAGACGATAGTCCTTACCGTGACTCATTATCATCTCTCTCGGAGGGTCTTTCCACTTCCTCACCCTAAACTCACTCGACCGCAGTCTTCGGCCTTCAGGATGCTCCAAACGGGGTCTTTCCCTTCGAGAGGCAGGTTTAGTAACTTCTCGCCCAACGTTGAACCGCATTGTCCGAACTGCGGAGAGGCTTACTGCTCACTAGCTCACATGCTCTGGCAATGTCCTGCGTTACGTGACACAGAGTTCAGCAAAGAAGAAGACTGGGAGGAAGCCTTGAGAAGCGGCGACGTTTTGGTTCAACTTCGGGCTGTCCAGAGAGCCTGCGAGAGGGCGGAGGGCCACGGTCTTCCTGTCCCTGCGTGGGAGCGGCCCGCAACTGCTACAGGATCGCCCTAGAAGGGGACGTCCAACTGCAGTTTCTCAGGACCAAAATAAAGTTCTGTGCCTGCCTGCCTGCCTGCCTGCCTTATCCAACCCAAACACGAAAAACGTTGTATATCTGTAAGATGGATGTTTTATTATACACGTAACTTGTACAACAAATGTGGCTGATCCCCTTGTCAAAGGAATCGATACAACAAGAAAGTGAAACGTCTCTTCGCATAAGCACTCGAGTTTTCATTGTTCGCGCGGTATCATCCCCCGTGTTTAGAGGGACAGCTACGTACAACAGCTCTTCCATAGTAGGGTATGACTGCCCTAAATCATTCACATTTGTTCTAAACACGTCGAAGTCAACTTGCCCATTGATATCGATGTTTCGCTGGTACGGCAGCGCTTGACGTGGATGAACCCACGTTCACACATCACCTGCATAACATCAAGGGCCAACGCTTTGTGATAACTGACGTAGTTTGCCTAATCACTAGGCACAGTCTATAGTAAATGCCGCGCGACAAACGTATCAGTCATATTAGGGGCGAAGCTCCTTAGGGTGTGGGTCGTTCCCTCCTCCGTACATAGTATGTAGCCACCTGTAGTTTTATGAAGTGCTCACTAGATGGCGTGATGGCGCCGCGGTGCTCGCTTCATTCAGATGTATGGAAACGCGTAGCATGGGAGTCCGTCCGTCTGTCTGTCTGTCCGTCCGTCCGTCCGTCCGAGCGCTGCGGTGCTGCCTAGCTAGTACGCGAATTGATCAATACATGGCGCGGAGGCGCTCGCTGCGTGCTCTAGTGTTATAGGAGAGCGCCAGATGGCGACACACAGTGTTTGTCACGTCTTTGATGATGTACTGGGCAAGATTCACGAAATATTCACGGTTTTTACCGATGTACCTTCGGAGCTTCGCCCACTCATCATCATTCACTCCGTGGATATGCGTGGAATTTTTTTACTTGCACCGCATTGACCCGTCAACGTCGTTGCCCTGCTCAGGCGCCTAACGCAGCAGCTTTCTTGTTCCCATCATGCTCGAAGAGCGGTCGGCGGGGAAACGCCATCCATGAAGAAAGGTAACGGGTGCCCCACCACTGCGCTATCGGCGCATATACGCTCGAAGCTGTACGGGTGCGGCTATGCGCGCGGCTCTGCACGCGTTCATCGAGGCGGTGTTTGGAACGCGCCTGGAATAGTGCCGCTATCCAGGAGAGGCGAAGTAAAGCTGCAGTGATTCAATTTGTCTCTCCTAGATGGCGGCATTGTTCCAAGCAATGAGCGCCTGGACGCGCGTGCTGGTGGCGTTGGCTGAGCCGGACTAGACAAAAAAATCCACAGCATATCCACGGAGTGAATGATGATGAGTGGGCGAAGCTCCGGAGTGTTCATCGTAGATCGTGCCGAGTTCCGGATTAATTTAGTTAACGCGCACGCTACGAATCCTTATGGTTCAACTACGCACAAGTGAAATCTCCCACCGGCACTTCATTGCAAGTCAAGATCCAGTGCCTATATATATTGTGAGCGCTAATCATACAGTTCGTCGTCACAGGAGGCGCGCGGAAGGCGAATTGAAGAGAGCGCGTCGAGGCGCTGGCAGGTGTTGATAATGTCGCGAACTGTATTTGGACTTTGCAGGAGGAATGCGTTGAAGGCAACGAAGTGGATGCCTTTCAGTATATGGCGTATACGATCGGCCTCCGGCATATCACTTTGAGCTCGGCGACATAGAGCCAGAACGTCTTCAATGTAAGATGTATATGATTCGTCAGCTCCCTGGACACGGGTAGCGAGTTTCTGTTTCGCTACTTCGGAGCGTCCGGCCGATGTGCCACCACTTGTGATGCGACGTCCAGTACAGCGGTATAGGACCCTTTAATAAGAACAATGGCGCGCGAGACAGCCTCCCAGCTAGCAGCGGCCAAACGCAGCAATGATGATGATTGGCAAGATCGGTATATACAGATGAAGACGATGAACTGCATAATTAGCGCTCACTATATATATATATATATATGTATATATATATATATATATATATATATATGGGTGGCCAGTGAACGGTTCTTCAGCGCGAGCAGTCGGTATTTTTCAATCAAGAAACTCGCTAGAAGACGCTGCCTGCGCCAACGTTGTCTCTCGTGGGTGAGGGAAGGAGTAGAAGAAAGAATGTTGGTGTTACGAGAGTAAAGTCACGTTCAAACATGCCGCGGGGCTATCATGACGGCGTCCACGATTATGCATGTAATATAAACATCATGCGTTAGCGAGATCTCAACGCGAGAGGCAGCGAAGCGACAGAATGGTCTGGAAGGGCAGTACTAACCTGTCATCGCCAGCAGGCGCAGAGACTCGGAAGGAGAGCTGAAAAATGGGAATACGAAATATCACTCGGGCTGTTTCGACATGTCACCAACGTCGAAACCAATGAAGAACGCGCATTCGGGATCGGTTTACAACGTTCATATTGCGACAGACGGGGTGGAATTATATGTGCACATTAAAAAAGATAAAGAAAGCACTTACCAACGGCTGCAATACGCTCAATGGTTGAGAATCGAAGGAGCAAAATTGGGCTCATCTCATTTATGGATTTTTCATTTATTTTCGTCTTCGAGTCCCGCGCAGGAAGGAATCAAAAAGGGAGTGGCATACCGTCCTGTTTTGAGAGCTCTAGAATATCGATTCTACTTGCCGTGATACTTTCCGAAATGGAAGCTGTAAGTTCCATACGAAGCTTCGTACCTTGCAGAAAGAATAGGTGTCGGGATACCGTACAACGGCGCGAAGTGGTAGGACCTACTGAGGCACGGACATACGGAAGAATGTTTTCGGTGCCAGGTCGCGGTTAAACATCCATATGCGTAGCAGTTTCCACCGCAGAAAACTCCCCAGAGCCATATTGTTGAAATCTGGAACACTACCCATTAAGCTCCTGTTACCCAGTCGCAGAAGTGCAATTGAGTTTCTCGCGTGCTTACTGTTTTTACGCCTGCCGCAGTGTTTCTCTTCTTTTTTTGCTTATTCATACCGAAACCCTGCTAGGCCCAGTGCACGAAAGGCAGGTGAGATAAGCTAAGCGTGCCTGGTCCCGCAATGGCAAATTGAAGACAGGCTTCGAGGCTAATTATAGACACACAACAAGCTCTAATTTCACGCATGAGTGAAATAAAAGTCCGAGTTTTTCAAATGCTACGTTTTCCATACAAGTTAGATTGTAGAACGAGTGCGCGCATGCAAGGTCTATTTCAACTTTTCAAGCAAAAACGGGACGATCGAATATAAAAACAAAGAAAAGTCCAAGTATAACAGCTAGAAGAAAACGTGACCACTTTAAAAGAAACAAACGAAGCCTCCCCGGCTTGCAAAAGTGGCAGCGTAAGCTAAACATTGTTGCATACTTTTTCATCCCCTTCTCTTTCAGTTGTCCGCTGTTTCTGCTTCTCCTACCCTCTTCTACTTCCTCTTCCAATGTCTTCTTTCTCTGCTTTCTCTTGTTGTTATTCGTCCTCATCTGCTTCCTCCTTTACTTACTCGTCTTGTTATTCGTCGTTGCTCTCTCTCCTCCCTCCTCTACTCCTTCCTTTTCCTCATCGTCGTCATCTTCATCTACTCCCTCGTCGTCGTTGCCTTATTCCTCCTCTTCCACTTTCTTCGTCGCCGTCTCCTTTCTCTTCTTATGTAATTCCTCCTGCCCTATACCTCCATTTTCCTACTCTTCGTTGATGAAACTACAGCCGGTGGCAAACAACATACAATGTCCCGGGGCCGTATTCTGAAATGTGTCGCCAAACGCAGTAGTATCACTGGTGACGTAATTGTGTCGCCTTTTCTATCTCCTGCTGTGTTGATTGTCTGGTTGCACAAACCGGGAACGTTCAACCAGCCAATCACACCGCAGACAGACAGCAAAGGCGATACTACTGCCTTTGGCGACACATTTCAGGATACGGCCCCTGAAATTCCATTCTACCACAGCAAAGCCGTAGCTGAGGATTCAAGGTGTCCAACCAAGTGGCGAATGTCAATCAGGGATGTAGGGGCGCGGCGCCTATTGAGCTGGGTTCCAACCTGCACAGACATGGAGTTGTTTTCTCATTTCAGCTGGAAGCGGTCACGGACAGCAGCGGCAGACACCATCGCCACCAAAATCGGCCACTTTAATGAGCCCATAACAGCTGCTTCAACGAGTCGACAAATGCTGCGAGACCTGCAAATGCATGAGGGTATGTGGCGTTAATGAGCCCATAACAGCGCAAGCTGTTATGAGCTCTTTAACGTCACATGCCCTCATGCATTTGCACGTGTCGCAGCACTTGTCGGCTCGCTGAAGCAGTTAACATTCTGTAGAATTTTCTATAATTCTGGATATAAAAATCCCTGTCGGTAAAACCATCGAGTTGGAGAGTTTACAGCAGCATGCTCTTGTTCGACACCGCGAATCTCCGTGCGTGTGACACTAAAGACGTAGTGGTTCTGGAGTCCGCGGAGCAATAGAAAACTTAGTATCCCCCCCTCCCCTCGACGAAGCAATCTCCAGTGGATTTCCAGCACGTGAAAGGACGCGAGGACCATGCAGGATGTTTTAATCATTCATTAGCTCCGCATGCGTTAACTGCTCCAATTAAAACTAACCCAGTGACCTGCTTTATATCAACAGAATGCACCACTGTGGAACCGCGTCGGTGGCACAATGGTAGAGCGTACGCTTTCGATGCGGTAGGTACTGGGTTCAAATCCCAGTTGGGGGCCGGAGACCCACTGGCTTATAAACAGGTAAAGGGGTACACACCTGGCGCTCGGTTTACGTGTACTTATCTCGAAAGGTGGCCCCATAAGGACTTGGCAGGTCCCCTGGGCACACCTATACCTACCACGGCCTTGGTGAAATAGTTGAGCGTCCGCCTTACTGTGGTATGCATGGAGGCATCTGCCGGGTACCTACCGGTAAAATAGGGACAAGTGCGCTTTCGCCTGGTGCTCGGCAGATAGAAGGTACTGTACGCTTGGGAGGTAAGCCACCCTTGTGGGAAATGGGCAGTATGGGACCGCCTGTTTCAAAAACAAAAGTGCAGAAATTTCTTGTTAAGCCCGGACCACATTTTCCATAAAAAGCTGTTTTTCGGTTAAGGAAAATGTGCTATCTTCTGCAGCCCTTGTCGGTAGCATGGCTGAGCATTCGTGGGAGTAGGGGAAAGGGAATAAGAAGCTGGAAAACAACACAGTAGACGGCTCCGGAATCTTCGACCATCTGGAGTTATGTAATGTGCACGCCCCGAAGCAGCAAAACTAATTACTTGAAAGAGCGAAACTGATCCAGCGGCTCCTCACCTTCAATCCCCATTTGCAACCTGGTACCACCGATAAGCGCTTCGCTGGCCCTCGAAAAAATACCTGCCAGAAACACAAGGAGGCAACAGAAGCTCTTATTGTAAAGCAATGTGCATAGTTCTCGCAATCGAGACTGTTTCCAGAGAACAGGCGCTTTCAAAACCATGACAACAAAGGTAAGAACGAAGCCTGACCATCGAGGCAGAAACCCTATCCTTGAAGCAATCAACGAACCATGAAAAGTCCCACGGGCTCGCAGGCGGAATTCCGAAAATAAAGGCGCGCGTGCCCATATAGAAGCCTTTCACGGAATGAAACGGGAAACAGGGCTTCAGAATGCCGAGACCAAGGGAGCGAAAACCTGCAACACGTCCAGCCTATCGCGCGAAATATACAATTCGGCGTTCGGATCTGCACTGCCGCTATCGTCTGCCGAACCCGTCGCCATGACAACGGAGGTGGTGGAGCATGCCCCCCTCCCCCCATTCCCGCGGTCCTTTTTGCATGCCAAGCCACCTACTATTGCGTTTCTTATTTCAGCTTTACTTTCAATGTTTGATCTTTGCTATGAACTTATGGTGGTTTCTCAGCAAATGCTACCATCTCTCGGACAACAGACGAATCGTTTAACAGCGATGCTGTTAGTCAAACCATACAAACGGCGTTACAAATAAGTTATTTCGAGTCGGTTTTATCCGTTATACACTTGTTTTCTTGCCATCGTTTGACAACTTGATTTACCGTGACGACAAGAGACCCCAAAAGCCCGTGACCCTATAGGGTGATTCGCCTCTAAAAAACTATTGTCATCGCTTGTTTTGGTACCCAAAAGTGCGCGTGCCCTACTTCTATGCAAATGCCCAATGCGCGGCGTTCGCGCGCGCGCTCCTTTCTTGCGCTCATGTCCTCAGCTCACTAGCAAAACTACGGCTGGCGGGTGCACGAGTTGCACGCACAAGCAAAAGAAGAAAACAAAGACAATGTGCGTCGACTTGATGCTGTCAGGTGCACAGCGCCTAGCAAAGCTAGGCGTTTGTGCATAGCTTCGCGCCACGAGAGCATGTGTCCTCTCGTGGCGTCCAAGCAGCTCCTAGAATAGCATAGGCGTGCGTCTATAGTGTAGTCTAGCAAAGGGGCGGCACTGCGTCTAGCCAGGGCTCCGCGTGCTTCGTCTGCCACCGTCTCTTGTGTCCTCGCGGTTCCGCGAGAGTGTTTACGCTAAGCCCGGTGCGAAACTTTGAGAAGCGTTCGCTGGGCCTTGCAGTGCTTCGCGAGTCATTTCTCGAAGCCTCGGACCAGGACGAAATGCGGGCGTGCCAGACAAACCCGGATCAGCCGAGTGCCCAACAACTTGGCTGCTTCGCTGAAAGCTTCACTTATTTTCTAGATGCGAAGCAGCTTATGGTCGAGCCTGTTCTGTCCCTGCGCCGTCCACACCGCCACTGCGCATGCGCGACAGCTGGCTCAAGGTGGCAAGGAACGAGAACGCGCCCTCGCCCGCGAGAGAGAACGCTGACGCAGGCAGCGTCTGTCAGCTCCCCCTTTTCTCTCCTCTAGGAATCCTCTACGGAGCGGCGCCCGCGTCCCACACGCCCACAGCGCATGCGCGTCCACTCTCCTCTCCTACGCTACCTCCTTTCCCTCCTCTTGGAATCCTCTACTTTACGGAGCGGCGCGCACGACAGCTGGGGCGCAATCTTATACACGTTCCACGGTGGAACGGAGGCGTTCCATCCCATCGAGCCGAACGCGATTGGTCAATTTGAACCATGACGACCGCCGTGACGTCAAATGTCACGTGAGCTGTGACGTCATGTTGCTGTCAATCATTCTGTGTCGTCTGCTACTGGAACGAACACGGAGGGACGGACGCCGAGAGCGTCTCTTCGAAGGAATGGATGCAAAACGGTCTTCGAAGGGCTTGGATTGGATAGAAACGCGGGCGCTAAATCCGTTCCAACTCAATCCGGTGCTCGCAGTCCGAGAAAATGGCGTTTCCATTCTCGTACGTGCCTTTTCGAGTCGCCTGCGCGGCTGCTGCAGCCACGCAGAGACGACGTCCGGAGGTGAAAGATGCGTTTGAGGAGATGACAGAAGAGGCATTCCGGCAACATTTTCGTCTGTCTAAACGAACAGTGCGTAGTTTGTGCAACGAACTTGACCCCATTATTGGATGCCAGCGAGGCAGTGGCCTTTCTACAGAGAGGAAATTGCTGTGCGCGCTTCGATTTTTCGCTACCGGGAGCTTTCAGAAGAGTGTCGGTTGCGAAGAGCTGATCGGCATGGCGCAGTCAGCCGTCAGCACCATTGTCCATGAGGTGTCGGAGGCAATCATTTCAATTGCTGCCCGCAAGCAGTTGGTGCACTTCTCGCTGACGCCAGCTGCCAAACAGAGGGCCAAGGCGGCATTTTCCAGGCGGGGGTGCATTCCGGGCATGCTAGCGTGCGTCGACGGCACCCTTGTAGCCATAGAGAAGCCGCAAGGCCTCAGCCTGGGGGACACGGAGAGCTACATGACCCGTAAGGGTTATTATGCTCTCAGCGTCATGGTCGTAAGTACCGTATTCGAATACCTTCTCCGTAATTGTCGTTTCGGTTGTTAATTGACCATCGTATGAGAATTTGTCAGTGTGCCCTTTCCCAAACATACTCAGATGTGATGACTGTGTAGGGACGTACTGCTGCATGTCTTTTGTTCGTGCGCACGTTTTTCTTTCCTTTTTCCAATTGCGGAGCAGAGGGGAGACGATTACTGTGCATTCGGTCGTTTTTAAGTTTTAAAATGTATGTTAAGAATATCGATGGTCACAGCGCGCGCGCATGCGTGTGCCGTATCAAATCTGTAATTTCGGTGTCTCACCTGCGCGTATAGAAGACTGATATGGAATTCTGAGTCACTAATTGTGGTCGAACCGCAAGGTGGCAGAAAAGTGGGTTGTGGAGGTACTGTGGAGGTACTTTGCTTAGCTATGGAGGTACTTTCTGGGCTGCTGCATATACATATCCGCATGTGTACTTCCAAAATGTTCAGTAGTGAATTTGCTTTTTGTCGTTCCTCAACCATTTTGTTTGGCAGTGATTAAATTTCGTGTTTACTCTTATGCAAATGTTGTGTTTAGCTTGTTGTCGGGGCTCCCCCACATCATGCAATGTATTAGGTTCTCTGGCTTATGCATAATGGAGTAAAGGAATGGAAAGATTAACACAGAAGTAATTAACGCCATTCCACAAGCGGACATAGTGTTCATGGTGAGAAGTGGTGCTGCTTGGTGGATGAAGGTTTTGCTCTCGTGGTTTCAGTTTGAACACTGCAGCATTTTGTGATGCACATACACTTCAACTACTTTCTTTTTCTTCGGGGGGGGGGGGGGGGGGCACCATATGGACAGTGGTAAATGCCTGCAAGTGTCTTTGCAACGCTGTTGTGTATTATGCCTGCAGGTGTGCGATGCTGAGCTTCGTATACTGGTCATTGACCCCCGGTTTCCTGGGTCACGCCATGACTTCTGGGCGTGGCGACGTAACCCCCTGCGCGAGCAGCTCGCTTCGCAACTTCAACCAGGAGAATATGTCCTAGGTAAGCGTTTCAATTATGTACCGTTTGGGCTAATTGCCACACTGCTTTATGTATGCAAATTAACGTGCTGCAGAAAAGGAGAAACAAATGGAGAAACATCAACAACGTGGACTGGTGCTGGCATCCAACTTTGACCATCACGAGTGACCAAAGCTTTTCCTCTAGGGTCTCTATGCCCCTCTTAGATTGTGCCACCCTCCAAAGCTAGAACCCATTTTGAATAGAAAGAAACAAAGGAAAGGGGCCCCAAAGGTAGCCTTGCAGAACTTGACTAGCTATCCTAGAAAGGACTCCATGCTTAGTCCCTTTGGTCAGTGAAGTGAAGGGAGGGATTGGGTGTTGTACACAATGTCGTGCTGTGAAGTATACAAACTAGTAATGGGCTTTTGGCCATTCCTCTTCCTCGCACTGCATTCTGTAACATTAATTGGTTATAACAAGGCAATTTTGAGTGCATGTCAGTGTTATTGTAACTAGGCATTCCAGTATACAAACATTCCAACGCAACCACCTGTTGCAGGACTGGCAGAGGAAACACTGTGATAGTGGTGTTTTCTGCTCCCTGCAGGTTACCCCAGGCTTGACAGTGGTAGACTAAGGAAATATGGAAGTTTTGTGCAGGAAATCCCACTCATTGGTAAAGCTACTGCACAACGCATGTGGCCGAGCACCCCACTAAGCTCCTGTAGAGTGTACACCAGCCTTCCAGGCTGATAGTACTACAATATCTTGTACTGAAGAGCATTATCACAATGTGGAGAATGAGTCCTGTGGAAATCTTGCTTATCAGTGTGACAAGTGTTGATGTATGCCATGCCCTAAAGGGCGACCTCTGTAAAAGAAGCAAAAACCAAACACAGTGGTACATAATTTTACTGATTAGGTGGTTAGGTGTCTGTGTGTGAAGTTTGTATAGTACTGATAAAGAAATGCAGTTTCCATCTGTCCAAGTGCACATGTGTAAGGGTTTGTGTTTTAAACGATAGTGAGAAGTCCGTGTCGTTCCATGTCGTCTTTGTGTGTCCTTTCGCCTCCATTCAATTGCATTGCACATGCTCTGCATACATTGAGAAACGTGCCACTTACAATGGCACAACACTCAGCTTGCGGCTTTCATTGACAGGTGACTCGGGCTATCCCCTGGAGCCGTGGTTGCTGACGCCAGTTTCTGGGAATCCAGCTCCAGGCACCCCTGAGGCCGAGTACAACAAGGAACACACCTCCATGCGCAATGTTGTGGAAAGGTGCATCGGGGTACTCAAGAGTAGGTTCCGCTGCTTGCAGCGCTACCAAGCCCTTCTCTACAAGCCCGATCGAGCAGCGGGTATCGTTTCTGCCTGTGCTGCTCTGCACAACATTGCCTTGGAGGCTGGAGAGCCGGTGTTTGCCGAGGACACCGATGGTGGGGCCATGCCGCCTGCTCCTGTTCGAGGCAGTGCTTGTCTGCCGGAGGACGGCCAGCTGCGGAGAAACCGCGAGCTCTTTCTCCGGGGGAGGGAGCAACGAAGGGCGGTTGTGAGCCTTTTCCGACCTGCAGAGGACTGGTGAGTTCCTTAGCACATACGCAGCATTATTGCAGTCTGCCGAACGAGAGCTGTGTTCAGTGCACAAATGCACTGGGCTGCTGTTTACTTCCAAAAATGAGGTCCTTTATTTTCCATTCCTGAGTGTCAAACAGTTGCAATAGGTGCTACTTTTTTGTGTAATATCTCCATTGTGAAGTGCTTTTTCTTCTGTTGCACAACGTCAGCACTTACAGCTGCACTTACATGCACAGTATGTAGTTTGTAGATATAAAATTACACGAAACAACTAGCTCATTGTATTAGAAGTTTATTACTTTCTTCACACCATGAATGCCATCACCACAAAGGTGATATTAGAGGAGGCATGTAACATGCGCAATGCAACAAAACGAAGCAAACAACGTACGGCAAGGTTAACGTTGAAATTCTGCAATCAAGAACAGCATAAGAACAGTGCAATTATCAAATGTGAAACAAATTTTGCAATGTACCACTGCAGGAACATTGTCGTCTGAATGTTTAAAGAGGAAGAATAACATCTGCAATGCATCTGCAATGCATTGCAATGCATCTGCATTACATCTGCAATGTAATGGGTGCTAGTCATACATTGTTATAACATCGTCCCCAACGGTGGTGCAGTGGCTATGGTACATGGCTGCTGACCTGAAGCAGTCGCATTTTGTATGGGCCAAAATTGGCAGATGCCACGTGCAGTGGGAATCAAGGAAATGCGAAGCACGCACAAGGAGCACCAAGCCTGCGGCATGTAAACCACGCCGCTCATGCCATGATTTTCATGTTATGACCTGTCATTTATGATCGTCATGTAGCCATGCTGTGCCATACCAATTTTCGTATACACCCCATTAACGAAACGGCCACAAGGGCCCCGAGACCGTGCCATGTAAATCATGCCGCTCATGACATACATGTCAGGATTTTCATGTTATGACCTGTCATTTACATGCGCCACGCAGTCATGTTGTGGCATACCAATTTTCGTATACATCCGATTAACGAAACGGCCAGGAGAGCAGAAAGTCGTAGGCGGCTAGATAGATAGATAGATACGCTCAAAGTCGCCGAAGTTCGCTAAGAAATGCTTCGCATTTAAAATGTAAAATACATTTGTACTGTAAGGTGTTGTTGCACGTAACAGAACCTCAGCTGGTCGAAACTACTGGAGCCCACATCAGCGGCATACCTCAAAATCATATCGATGTTTTGTCACGTACAATGCGTACCTTTACCGGTATTTTGTTCTGACATTACTCCACTGAGATGAGGTACGTTAAGAACGAGCACAGCGTCATGATGTACCGCAATGCACATTTTTTTGCATAATGGGGGTGTGCCTGATGAAGGCATATAGCACACATATTAAAAGCTTAAGGGACATTGGGAGATGCGCTACTTTGGGATCAACTGGACATCCTCCCAAGCTGGACATGGTGTTCTAACGTTGTGACACTAGCACTACATCAATTTTCTGCAGTGGTACCTCGACGTTGCATTGCTTTACCTGTATAAATAATTTGTTCTCTCCGCTACCAGCACAAAGCGCATCCAGGTGCAATGCTTAAAAAAATGACCACTATATGAAACTGTAGTGCTTTCATAAATCCCAGCTTGATTTTTGAGTATCACAGCACAAAATATGCACCAAGCAGCAAATGCTTGATTATGACTGCATTGCAAGTATGTGCATCAAACAGGCAGTAGCACTCCGTAAGCATTACAAAGGCCCAGCACGCAGTGCTGGGAGTAACAATTGTAAGTATCACAGTACAAAAACTACTTACAACGCTTCACAGTGATCACAGTATCACAGTACAAATTATCACAATACAAAAACAGAGAGCAACGCTTCGCATTGGGTTTCGATTTCACATTGGGTTTCGATTTCTGAATGACAAATGTATGCAGCATCAACATGCTGTACTTGCAACAGTGCAAGAATAAACATTGTATATAAAAGAAACACAGCAGGCATGGTGACACCCACGCCACGGTGGTCTAGTGGCTATGGTACGCGCCTGCATTTCGATTGAGGCCAAATGTTAGGGTCCGCGTGTGTGCAATGTCGGTGCACACTAAACAACCCCAGATGGTGGAAATTTCCGCAACCCTCCAATGCAGCATCTCTCATAATCATAGTATGGTTTTGGGATGTCAAACCCCACAAATCGAGCCATGGTGACACATGCTGAGCTTGCAGCAGAAGACACATAAAAACACAAAATACCCGTAAGACCTGTCCCACTTGTAAGTACAAAAATGACTAGTGCTTAAAAAAGATAATTGAACATAGGAAAAAGGTCCTCACAGTGAATGAAACATAAACATAAAGGAATACAATTACTATTAAAACATGCTGAACTTGCAGCTGTATAATAAAAAATGTAAAAATAAATAGGTGAAACATAACAGAATAAATAAATATAATACAAAATATGAAACACATATAAAGAACAACAATTACTATTAACACACGCTGGCCTTGCAGGTGTTTAATGATTTAAGTAGAAATTTAACAATACAGAAGTGTACGTAAATAAATTAAGATATATATTACAAAAAATGAAATATAAACATCAAAAAGCAATTACTATTGAAAAGCGTGATGAAGAAGTAAAACATTTAAAAATTCACTGTTGCCCCCCCCCCCCCCCCTTGTCTCTCTAGAACTGCAGTGATCGCTGCTGTCTCCGCCCTGATGGCCTCCAGCTGCCGCACCATCTCCTGCTGCTGCCGCACACCCTGTTCTGATGCTGCGGCCATCCGCTCTAACGCTGTCCGCACGCCACGGATCTCCTGAAAGCAAGGATATCATTCTTTGCTGCCACCACTCAACTGGAAGATCCCGCTTCCGAGAAGTTCGACGCACACAACAATTTCCTTTTAGGCGAATACGTCATTGCCTTGGCTGCGTCCAGTAGTGACGTCAAGTGCGCTGCACAAGCAATGCATTGCTCGTTTGGACAGACCAAAGTCTTACTGGAATTCCTCGTCAGTCATCACCTCAAACGCATCTTAGATCTCCGACCAAACAGCCCTTTTCAGGGCTAACCATATGTCTGCACGGCCGGAGTTCGTTTGCGAACCTCAGTGCCGTAACCCTCTATCACTTCTGTTTTGTGTTCGTTTCTTTTGGAAAAGACAAATGCGAGGTTTGTCTGCGAGGTAAGGCAAACGAGGCCTTAAAGGGCAACTCCGACGATTTTGCACTGTCCGCTGAAGTGAATGAAATTTTCAATGTAGTCTCCCCGGCAATCTAATAATATATGGCAAGCCAGGTGGTTGCAAGTAAGTTAGTTACGCAGAAAATAAATTTACAAAATGTTTAGCACAGTCCCATTCGGGCCACCCCGTCTTTTTGACTTCATTCACCCTTCAGCGGTGCGTATTCAAGAAGGCAGGCCATACAAAGCAAACCACCGATACTTCAGCGTGCAATCATCGCTGTAATGTTCAGAAAAGCTGTCGTAACTCAATACATCATCGGACGACCTCAGCAGTGTTATTCTAAAGAAACCAGCTACATATCTCTGATGGCGGGGAGGCTGTGCCGTCATTTCATGCACTGCTCAAGGTGTCTACCCGTTTCGGTTTTGGTTTGAACGCACAGTTTGGTCGGTTATTTAAAATTTTTTTATGCTTTTGTGAGCGAACTGAACAACCCTGGCTGACACAGGATTGTCAGTACTATTGGAAAACACCGACATCAGATCATGAAGAAACCGCCGGAGTTCCCCTTTAACCACCTGAATAGACGTTTACTTTGCTGGAGCAACATAGAAAGCCACTGAAAGATAACTATTTCACTACATACAACTAGTACAACAAAAATGACACACCTATACACAGTAAAAACTTTTTTGATGTATTGCAAAGTAGGAGCTATTGGCAATGTAAAGTAAGTATTTGATGCATTTGTGCATTGTGGTAATGGAAGTTGTAATACTATTCATATCAAACATTTCACAGTTCTGTTACATTATGCACATACATGCGACCACAACATTTTATATTTTCTGCGCACCTGATTCATTCATAGATGTGGTGCACAAGCATTACTGTTTATGCCCTAAACTTCCTGATGTGCAATGGTCCACCAACCGCGAGCATGTTGATGCCCTGGTCCAGGGTCCTGGAGCACTGGGCCGCCATCTCTCCAAGCACGTCTGCCCGACGTGGCCGAGGTGGACGTGGCCGCCGAACCGGTTGTTGTGGGGGCCGCGGCGCTAGAAATATGCAATGTTTTATGAAGTTATGCATTTTCCAAAAGTGAAGATATAAATGAAATGAAGAATGAACGCTGAATGGGGATCTTGATTATTACTTACCAGGCATAGTGGCCACCTCCACTGCGGCTGCCACATCGGGCAGCTGCTGCTCAGGTACAGCTGCCAGAAGGGCGACATAAACTTTGTGAGCCGCACATACACACGTTATGAAATACAGCACGACAGGTACGTAATGGTGATGCTTACGAGATGAACTGCTGGATCCAGCCTCGATGTTGGGTCCAGGCTTGGAACTGGGACCAGGCTCGGAGCTGGGTCCAGGCTCGGTGGTGCTAGCAGGCTGGTAAGTAAAGCACACCAATCCTTCTGTTTGCCGCACGGTGAGCTCTTAGGGCGGCTATGCAACACGCAATGCTACTACACACTCGCAGACAATAGCCAGCACTGATCAAGAAGTAGGTGATCCCGCTCATTAAAGTGCGTGAGGGCACATTAATAAGCGGGAATTACCGTGCTGCGGGTATTTCTTAACCATATATGAGCTAAATGCTTTTCTCAGCGCACTGAAACTCGATAACATCTCTGCACAACTGCTGTGTTTGTAGTCGTCAGCCACATCGCATTTCGCTAGCCGTTCCGACGCCAAATATCTGCACCATGTACGAAGCAACTATATATATATATATATATATATATATATATATATATATATATATATATATATATATATATAACTTACGGTTTGGTAGTCGAGGCGGCGGCTGCCCGTGAACCTAGAGAGGCCGCACACTTGCAAAATACGGCCCGGTAACCCGGGAGCCGCCCACTCCCCGTACTCTTGCAAAAGTACATGCGGTTAGCAGGACAAAATTTCCAGACACCACCACACTCACCTTTGCGCCTCCTCCACGGCTCTCGAGTCGCGCCGCGAACACTTGTTTGCGCCACCACACCTGCCATTGCTCGGACGTTTTCTGTATTGGCCCCTCCGCGTTGAGCGCTTCCGCTATTTCTCGCCACAGACGTCGCCTGTCGGCTGCCGTGAAGTAGGGGGTCGCGGTAAACGACCTCTGAGCCAGGGAAGGATACTGCTCTAGAAAGGCGAGCAGCATCTCTCTCTGGTTCTCTGGAACGGGAGGGCCCCGCACAGCAGACGACGGTTCTTCCATGGTCGAAAACCGTTGCCCGCCGTTAGTTCAAGAAACTGCGCCGGCGGCTTCATTACAAGTAGATAAATGCGCTACAAACGTAGTTTGAAGCAGGGTCATCGCTAGCGCCACCACCCACAATCTCACGGAAATACGACGTCGTCTGGCGGCTTATCAAGACAACGCTTATAATAAATTGTTAAAGTAGCCATTCACTTCAAATCGAAGCTTTGAAAAACAGTGCGTACAACCTCGCTTACTCAATTATAATAATTATATATTTATCTAACTGGACAAAACGATTCTCAATCTATTATACGGTCCCTTAGCAGACGACAAAAGTGTGACGTAAGTTTCCGGGGTGTCTACCCTTCGCTCATTGGCTGTTTGCTCCCTCTCGTTCTCCGGACCACCCAGTTTGTGACGTCAAGGGCGAACCGCCTCCGTCCCTTCGTGGAACGCGTACAAGATTGCGCCCCTGGTGCGACAGCTGCAAACCCCGCTGGGGTCGCCACAGTAGTTCCGCGGTGTGAAAATGACGGAGCGCGCGCGCCTCCTTCTCTCTCCTGTGCAGCGCCGCGATTTAGAGCTCGGGCCGCTGCCGCGAAAAATTACACCATCTTCCGCTCAAGCCCCCCGCTGCTTCGCATCCACACATGGTTCCTTTTAAAGAGAGATGGTGTAATTTTTTTAGGGGCGAAGCTCCTCTTAGTCGAACCTTGTCCTGCGTCATGCGTTACCGGCGTGCCGGGAGGCACGCGCTCGCCCTCGGCGCGTGCCTCTCTCTCTCTCTCACTCTTCCATCTCCTGTCTTGTGAGAGAGAGAGAGAGAGAAGGCGAGAGAGCGAAAGGCGCGCGTTGACTATGGAAACGCTCTTTCTTAGATGATGATGATTGTGGTTCGGTTAGGAAAGGACGCTAATTTCTGCAGCCCATGTAGGGAGCACGGCTAAGCGTCCGTGGGGGTGGGGGAAAGGGAGTGAAAGAGATAGAGAGCAGAGAAAGGCCGTAGTGGAGGGCTCCGGAAACTTATAGTGAATTCCACTGGCGGATCTGGAGCGGTGTGCCGAATCCACGACGGAGCAACAAAATCCGTCGCGGAGCGATCCGATCCCCATCCGCCAGCGGAAAATAAACTCGCTCCGGCAGGGATTACAGCGGAAGTTGTCGCTCGCATCCGGTTGCCATGTTGCCAACCTTACGTTGGACTACGTTAGACCTCGCACAAAAGTATGCATACCTATTCCTCCGAGTACGCGTGTACTACTTCTTCGACGTAGCCGAGCATTTTTGGGCGTTTGCACGGGGACTCTGGAAACAGCTCCTTAAGTAACGTTTCGTACAGCACGTGCGATTCTTCGCTACTACTGCTGCTGCTTTTCGACGTAGAACTTTTGCTGTCGCTCAGAGCGAGGAGCAGTCCCCTGTAGGGTCGAACGACGCCATTCCAAAATATGTAAACAAACGCCCAGACAGCTCCTAAAAAAAACGTCAGACAGCTCCTAAAAAAAACGCTGAGAAGAATCGCCGTGCTCGGCTGATCCGGAAATGACGACACCGTATAGCTGGAGTTCCGGCGGAATCCGGCTCTACGAGACGGATCAACGCGGAGCGCTCCATCGCGGAGCAAGTTGACCCAAATCGCCCAGTGGAACATGCGAACTTGCTCGGGATCCGCCATTGGAATTCAAATTCTCGGCCGCGGAGCAAAAAAACTTGCTCCAGATCCGCCAGTGGAATTCAATATTAGACCACCTGGGGTTCTTTAACGTGCACTGACAACGCACAGTACACGGGCCTCTGGCATTTTCTTAGGTGAACGCTCTACCAGCTCGCAAAGAAGGAGAACGCGCCCTCACCCGCGAGAGACAGCGTTGGCGCAGGCAGCGTCTCCTAGCGAGTTTCTTGATTGAGAAATACCGACTGCTCGCGTTGGGGAACCGCTCACCGGCCACACACACACACACACACACACACACACACACACACACACACACACACACATATATATATATATATATATATATATATATATATATATATATATATATATATATATATATATATATATATATATATATATATATATATATGCACTGGATCTTGACTTGCAATGAAGTGCCGGTGGGAGATTTCACTTGTGCGTAGTTGAACCATAAGGATTCGTAGCGTGCGCGTTAACTAATCCGGAACTCGGCACGATCTACGATGAACCTCCCGAGCTTCGCCCACTCATCATCATTCACTCCGTGGATATGCTGTAATTTTTTGTTTAAATATTTGTGAAATGCCGGTGCACATTACGCCCTTTTCTAGAACGCGCAACAGTATATACACGTGTCTCCCTTATGGTGCGCTATGACTCCTCATTGTTCAAAAGTACAGGGGAATACCCGTGTCGCGTTCATTTTCATTCATTGAAACTTTTCGCTTCTTACTTTTTACTCATTTTCGCTTTTCCCCCAACTGTGTTATTTCCTTGTTTCACAAATGAGATATCTGACACTCAGTTCCTTGCTCGTGGCATTTTTTTTCCTTCAGGTAAACCACAACAATGGTGGTGGAACGTACACTGAACGCAAATTAGGTAAAAAAATCGAACTACGTCATAGTTTGTACTTGCATTATTTTATCATTATTAAATGCTAACAGTTCATGAGATTCACCTTCTCTGAACCCTACGCATGAAACCTTCTCACTCAATTAGCCTAAAATTTTTGCGTAATCTTTCAAGTAATCCTATTTTCTATGTGGACCGATAGTAATGCGGCAAAAACATTACTGCTCTCTTCAACATTTAGTGCAAACCTATAAAGCAAGCTCGAAAAGCAAGTTCTTTTCTTTTTTTTTTTTTGACGCTATCCTTTGATTTATTGCCAGCAGAAAAAAAAAACCTGCTTGCCTAAATCAGCGAAGCTATAGGATTCACGACTGCGATGCTTTGAGGAATAAACACTTGTATTTTAATATTCTCTTTAACAGTCCCGCGCCAGTCCATGCTTACATACATCCACAATAAAACAATCATGAGTTCATGAGCGCGATGCCCTCGAATTTCAGGGTAGACGCTTTCAGACACCCACCTCGCGAAATAAATACATGGACAACAAAAACACAAAAACTACTCGAGTTCGCTCACTGTTCCCGTTCGGCCGTTATTTGCCTTTGTGCGGAAGGTGCCGCCGACACCTTTCAACAAAGGCGCACTTCCTAAGCATGAGGAAGTGTTCAGGAAAGATTGAAAGAAAAGCGCCAAAGAGTTAGTCTGCACTGATTGAAGTGTCAAAGGAACGGCGTCGTTTGCTTGAAAGGGCACAGAAACAACGCGCACGCCTCTTCATCGGGCTTTTACGTGCGCATCGCGTTACCCCAGCAAAAGTCGTTTCTTTTGTTACAGTATTGTTTCTTTTTTTTTCTTTTTTAGTGTGAAACCCGATGACTTGCGCGGATGACTGTCTCTTGTGCACCGCAGAGCTCTTTGTTCCCAAGGAGTTCGTAGAACTGTTGAAAGCATTAAAGTAAAGAAAGAAAAATAATTAAATGAGAATGACACCCCCCCCCCCCCCCCATTCCTCTTTCGCCTTTGAAGGAGATTACAAGAACCCTGAAGCGACTGAGCTGCGCCTTCCCTCTGAGTCATTATATCCGTGAAGATTTTAAAGTATATGTTACAACATTTTGTAGCAGGATGCTTAAAGTTTCCATAGTACAAAATATACCAGAATTCAAAATAATAGGAAAAGGCAGCTTAAACGAAAAGGTGTATGAATAAACACTGCAACTTCGAGCACAAAAAACTCGAATACAAAAAAAAAGTCATAGTTTCGCCGCAAGGGCGAAGCAATGAATGCGATAGCAAGAAACAGTAATGCTATACGAAGTGAGGCTCGCAGCTTCAGGAGCAATATTAATTGTAGCAAACATGCACTTCCTAAGTGAGCGTCTCCCGTGGGCAGCGCGTGCTGGTACGAAGGGCTTTATACGTTGTGTGTCACAAAACTACACATAAAAAGCTAGGGGAGGCCGCTAAATGAACAAACAGAAGATGAGCGCGAACTATCAAGTGAAGCACGCACGGAACGAACGCACAGATATACACCGAACGAGCACGAATAAGCTGTCACAATGGATACTCTCAGTTTGAAGCAGCGTTCCTGTTGCAAAGGCGGCTGCCCGTTGCGCTCCTCGCGCCATCTCCCTGGTAATAAAGAAACGCTATAAGCGCCTGCCGTCTCCGAGCCCTGCCAGCGGTAAAGGGTGTGTATATAAGGCTCGCCGTTAGCTCCTTCAAGCGTCTGCTCTTTGTGGCGTAGTGGTTAGCGCCACGCGCTGAGGAATGAGAGGTTCCTGGTTCGATTCCGCGCGTCGGAAGCATTTATCCAAATTATTTTCCTTTGGGACTTTTATATATATATATATATATGCATCCTTATACATATACGGTTCATGACGGCGGCGATGGGGACGGAAAAAACCAGCCGAGGCTGTCCATATAATAGACCCCTTTCCTAATTCAGTCTGGCGACACTGATTCAAGAGGCACTTCGGCTCTGCTACTCATCACTCTATACGCTGTCCGCCATCAGTTGGTCGGAGAGTGCGGCGTTGTTCGGTGCGTACGGGAGGCAGTGCTTTTTTGAGGTGTCCCGTTCTAGTGCGCGGTCGAAATTGGTTGGCGGCTTATGTTTTTTTCTGAGAGCTGGGGCGCAGCGGCATCATGTCGTGCACCAAGAGCCTGACCATTATACCAAAAAGCCTTGATATAGGAAAAGTAGAGGCCTATCGAACGTCGAAAAGCGCCGGAAACCGCAACGAACTGCGGAGCCACAAGTTCGTCGCAGAAAGCTACGTTCAATGCTCGACCATAGAAACACGTGCCGACACAACGAAGTAAGCACTCTCACAGTCGTTTTCTTTTCGCATGTTCACTGGTGGTGTGGTTAAACGTTACAACGGCAGTTCGCGAGGCACGCGGTCTGACTAGCTCGTCTGTACGAAGTGACCTGCCATGCATGAAATCTATATCGATACATCTGTAATGCCTGTTGCGCATACGTGCTTTGCTGGCGACAGCAGAAGTTAACTCGTGCTTCTTACTCCGATGCAGTTATTCCACACTTGTGCAC